>JAWQEG010004956.1:7500-38375 GCA_033782935.1 Petrolisthes cinctipes
TCATCAAATATCCCTCTTTTCTTTCCATTTCCTTCCTGCTTGCTGTCTCTCCTCTCTATCACCTTCTCCTGGCGCTATATGACCTCGCTGTTACGGCTCCTAATATCAATAAATCGTTATGGTATATTGGAAGTCTTTGATTCCTCCAAACTAATTAATTCTCCCTTAATTAATTTCCCCCCTAATTAATTCCCCCATAATTAATTCTCCCTTAATTAATTCACCCCTTAATTAATTCACCCCTTAATTAACTCACCCCATAATTAATTCACCCCTTAATTAACCCACCCCATAATTAACTCACCCTTAATTAATTCACCCCCATAATTAACTCACTCCCATAATTAACTCACCCCATAATTAATTCCCCCTAATTAACTCACCCCTAATTAACTCACCCCATAATTAACTCACCCCTAATTAATCCCCCCTCCCTAATTAATTCCCCCCCCCCCTAATTAACTCAGGTATACGAGAAGCAAGGTGAACTGACTCAAGGCTTCATGAGTCATTCTGGGATTCACGTGTTGGTGCTTCACTCATCATGGGGTCACGTGATGATGAGTAGACAGTTCCTCACTCATCAACCCTCAGAGCACCGCAACCTGGCCACCTGCCTCACCTCACTCATGCCGGGAAGGTTACTCATTGTGGCTGCTGTGGTGAGTAAAGATGAGTAAAAGGGGGGATGAGTAAATATAGGAGGGATGGATGGATGAGAAAAGAATAGATGAATGGAATTTTGAGAAGCCACACACACACACACACACACACACACACACACACAAATAATAATAATAATAATAATAATAATAATAATAATAACTACTACTACTACTACTACTAATAATAATAATGAGTGCTACTACTACTATAATAATAATAATAATAATAATAATATGGTTCCCTTTCCCTCAGCCTGACGCCACGGTATTCCTGGCACAAGACGCCCTACAACAACTTGAAGCCATGGGCGCCTCTAGGATCCGATACCTGGCAGCTTACGAGGCGTGGGCGTTGGTGTCAAGAACGCCCACACGCCCACTCCCTCCCCTCACACACACACCCACACCCAGTAACCTCATGCCTGCTACACCCAACCTCTCACCACCCACACCAGACTTTGAGGTGTTGTAATAACGTCCTATCATTAATAATAATAATAATAATAATAATAATGATAATGATAATAATAATAATGATAATGATAATGATAATGATAATAATAATAGTGATATCAATAATAATGTTAATAATAATAATAATAATAATAATAATAGTGATAATAATAATAATATTAATAACAATAATATTAATAATAACAATAATAATAATAATAAGTGATAATAATAATAATAATAATAATAATAGTGATAATAATGATAATAGTGATGATAATAATAATTATTATAATAATAATAATGATAATAATGATGATAATGATAATAATGATAATAATAGTGATAACAATAATAATAATAATAGTGATAATAATAATAATAATAATAATAATAATAATAAAATAAATAAATAAAAATTATGACAATGACAATAACGATATTATTAATAGAGTATTATTTATTTATTGCCATTTTGAAAACCTAGGTCATCAGAGGAGGTGTGACCTATGGTGAGGCAGCGGCCATTATTCGTCGACCTCATTCCCGGATGGCTGGACCTCTCTCACTCACACTACACGTCCCTAGGTTATCAGGTCAGTTAGTCAGGTCAGTTAGTCAGTCAGGTCAGTTAGTTAGTTAGTTATTCAGTCAGTTAGTTTGTTAGTTAGTCAGTTAGTTAGTTAGTTATTTAGTTATTCAGTCAGTTAGTTAGTTAGTTAGTTAGTCAGTTAGTTAGTTTGTAAGTTAGTCAGTTAGTCAGTCAGTCATTTAGTTAGTTAGATTAGTTAGTCAGCCAGTCACGTGGTACAGTCATGGTCAAAAGTCCTGCAACCTGGTGAATAAAAACGAGCCATTTGAGTGAATCTTACGAACCAGCTGCTGTGTTTCTACTACATATCAATGAATGAATCCCTTAACCAATATGTTGTGTTTTTACTACATATCAATCAATCAATCCCTTTACCAATCTTACTACATATCAATCAATCCCTTTACCAATCTGTACTAATAATTCTCTTCTTACTACATATAGGTGTGAGTTGTGAGTGGCATGGTGATATAAGTATGAGACGTCAGCATGATTTCTGTGAGAGATATGAGGGTTATGTCCATCTGTGTTCCTGTACCAACCCACTCATACCAGCAGTCCTCAGACACTCAGCGGTTGGTAACGTTACACTCACTTTCTGGTGGTGTTAGGTTAGTAGGCTACACACACACACACACACACACACAAGATGAAAACAAAATGAAACACAGACACTCCCTTTCTGGTGTTGTTAGGTTAGTACACACACACACACACACCAGATGAAAAAATAAATTAAACACACACAGACACTCACTTTCTGGTGTTGTTAGGTTAGTACACACACACACACACACACACACAAGATGAAAAAATAAATTAAACACACACAGACACTCACTTTCTGGTGTTGTTAGGTTAGTAAACACACACACACACAAGATGAAAAAAAATGAAACACACACACACAGACACTCAGCGGTAGGGCCTGATACACTCACTTTCTGGTGTTGTTAGGTTAGGCTAGTACACCCACGTACACACAAGATGAAAAAAAAAAAAAAAAAACACACACACACAGATACTCAGTGGTAGAGGGCCTGCTGGTACACTCACTTTTTTGTGTTGTTAGGCTACACACACGCACACACATACAGACACACACACATTTAAGAAATTGATTGAAAGAAGAGGAGACATAGATGTACAGAAATACAGCTTTCCAAATAAAGTAATAGATCAGTGGAACGAATTACCAGAACAAAATTAATGGTGTGTGCCAAAAACATACATAACTTTCAATAAAGAAAAATATGATAATTGGGTTTAAAAAAACGGGACATTACAAGATTGACTCAATCCTGTAAAAGTATATATAGGTAAGAACATACACACACATATATATTTAAAACATATGATGGTAATAAACGGGACAGTACGAGCTTAAATCAATCCTGTAAAGATACAAATAGGAAAGTACAAATAGACCTACGTAAGAACACTCTGGGACAAATTTATTGTTTTAACTGATTTGTTTTGTGTTTTCTTTCTCACTGGAGGCTGGCCTGCATGATTGGGTGAAATTTTGTACATGGCATCTCTTAATTAAAGAAGTAATTTTATTCTATCACATTTGTATAACATTGCATTTCATGTGTATAAACTGTACAATAATTTTTTACTCAGTAACTAAAGGAAGTATGGAGGCACTGGTGAAATATTACAGTAAATTAATAATGATGTTTTGTTTTACTGTAACTGCAGCCCGAGATACACATTAGAGAGGTCATCCCCGTGGCCATGTTGACAGCTATCAAACCATTCAACTTTTACAGGTGATATGTTTGTTTATGTCATTTTGTTTAAGTTTGTATTTTGATGTGCATTTGTTAGAATATATCACGTTATACATTGATTTATTATTACAGAATACAGTCCTGTATTTCACTGATTTTTATAATATACTCATGTTTAAAAGGGATAAAATGTGTAATTGTTTGGTGATAATGATACTATCTACAGTGAGTAGTAATTCAGTGGCAAAAATGATACTCTCAAATGGTTAATATATGTCCCGTACACTCGCAATCCAAAATTTGTATCCAGGTCTTGTTGAAGTTTCGAATCATTTGACATACTAGTGAACCAATTACAACACTTATCCTGTTTCATATTTGTATCCAGGTCTTGAAGTTTCGAATCATTTGACATACTAACATAGTGAACCAATTACAACGCTTATACTGTTTCATATTTGCTTGAGCTCGCTTAATCAATACTCGATCAGGGTATTCGAAGCAAGCCTGGATACATATATTGGATTGCGAGTGTACAGTCAGCGGCTGAAGTCCTGTCGCCTCACCTGCTTCACCGAGTCAATGAACATCGCGTACCTCGGTGAAGCAAGTGAGGCGACCGGACTTTTGCCGCCGACTGTACCATAATATGTCCCAGTTAGACAGCTGGTGAACCTACTGGTGACCCCTGGAGCAGCTCAGACACCCATCGTGGTCATGGTGGACACTCCCAACATGGAAATCATTCACCTCGCTAACATCTTTGGGTCTGTATACGTTTAGTAGTGTTTGGCCACAATGAACACGTCACACATTTTTTTTTTTTTTTTTGGTGCTATATGACCTCGCTGTTGTTGCTGTGCCTAATATCAGTCAAACAATCAATCAATCAAGACACTAATATCAATCAATCAATCAATCCAGACACTAATATCAATCAATCAATCGCTCCCCCTTGCTCGGATGTTTATAGTACTGTATGGTCGGCAAAAAATGTACTGCAACTCCCCTTATGGATAGTTTTAGTTAATTTCTATGTAAGTGTGGTTCCAAATCTTTTTTTGCCATCTGTATAGTATGTGGGGGTTTGGTTACACAATTATGGTTCAGTGTTATTTGTGTATACTGTACTTTACTCATCACTCATTCCTTCCCCAGTTAGTTCCGTGTTGTTTGTTTATACAGTACCTACTTTACCCATTACACATTCCTTCCCTTGATAGTTCCGTGTTGTTTGTTTATACAGTACCTACTTTACACATTACCCATTCCTTCCCCAGACTGGATGTGTTGGTTCACCAGCCACAGGGGGAGAAAGGTACAGCTACATTGCTCAACATGCACTTCAGGTATGGTTGAAGTTTTATACTGTAACCTAATAATAAACGTTATAAAATAACCGTATACTGTACTGTATTAGTATTCTGTATATGGTTTAAGTATGGTACTGTACAGTACCTAATGCATGAGGAATCACCAGTGATGGTGGCTTATTACCATGACTCTATAAGCCTATGTGTAAAATAATTAATTCACAATGTTACCACATGCCTAAAAGATATTCCTACTATGGACACAAAATACTAATATAACAACACACACACACACACACACACACACACACACACACACTATAGGTATTGAATTTTGTTGTATTATCAGTGTGTTCTTTCATCCAGGTGTCACTCTCCCCAGGTTTTCGGTTCATAATGTCTTCAACTACTTCCCTGACATCGACAAGGCCGTCATCTTGGAGGACGATCTTCTCCTCTCACCAGATTTCCTCTCGTTAGTTTGCTCGCCCTTTGGTTATCTGTACAATACTGTAAAGCACAAATACAAAAATACCTTGATCCATATTACATGAGTGTAGTGTGCTACAATATAACAATGTCAATAGTGGAACTCTGTACCTCTCAAGATATTGTTATCATTATCACAGGAACCCTGATTTTTATCCCATTTCCCATGCTCTATTCTGTACAGCAGGGAGACAATAATGGGTGGCATTATTAAACAAAGAAAAGGTTCTTTGTTGTTCAACTCCTATCATTGTGTACAGTACAGTAATATGAATTAAGTGACGAAGAGTCTTTTCCTTTTTAAATAATACCACCAAATATGTCTGCAGTCTTACCATGCATGATATTCCCCATTCACATCCTCAGATTCTTCCAACAAACCTCATGGCTACTAGACACAGACCCGACCATCTATTGTGTCAACGCCTTCTCGGTCAACAGCTACAGCACGGTGGCTGGAGACCCCACCACCCTGCGTCGACTTCAGATGTTCCCACAGTTCGGATGGATGATCACCCGTCACTGGGCTCAGGAGATGTACAAGTCCTGGATCCCTGAAGAGGTGACATAAGTTTTTCATTGTCTCAAAATCCTCTTGTGTCTTGTTTTAGTGTTATAACATTGAAGACATTATAACATTGAAGACATTGACCCTCCATGAATGTATTGCCACATCTCAGTACAGTATTAGAATTTCCATGTTTTTCCTTAGCTAACTATATGATAATGGTTAAATACTTTTCCTTCGTAGTGTCAGGAATATTAGTGTATTATTGTTTCTCATTGTTTCTCTTGCCTACAGCACACCGGAGACTGGGACTGGTGGCTGTCCTCGGAAAACGCAATGCAGGGTCGCTACGCCCTTGTACCTGAGGTGGGGAGGACCTACCACGCGGGGGCTGCTGGGGCGCATGTCACAGGGTGGTCCCAGGAACAGAACTTTGCCTCCATGATATACAACACTGATCCAGATGTCAAACTCAAGAACCTAGAGGAGTGAGTAAATACTGTCCTGTTCTGAAGTGCAATACAGTAATCCCTTGTTTTCCACTGGTCTTATGAACTGGTATATTGCACTTATCATAATGAATCTGTATACAGTAAACTCTCTTTATACAGTACACAGCCATAAACCCATTGGATATAGAGGGTTTACTGTATACAGATTCATAGAAAAGGATGTAATATACACCCATAACAACAGTGGAAAATAAGGGATTACTGCATTACCAAACAGGTGTAATATGGGAAGCTTTCAATGTACAGTTGCCTAAAGGTTCTTCTTTACCCCCTGTTTTGTGTCTGGCGTAGATGTGGCAGCATAATGATATTAAAATTGCATTTATGAATGAGACAATCTCCCTGCTGAATCATCCTGTACTGTATGAAATGTGATCCAACCGTGTCAGCATTGCCACATGTACCCCACAGCCACTACAGGGGGTAAAGAAGAACCTTAAGGCAACTGTACATACACTAGCCAGGGGAAGCAAACACAACATAATAAATACAGTATTACAGTATATTCCAGTACAGTATAATGCAGAAAGTTTAACCATAGCACCCAGAAGCACAGAGGTTAACATGTCATGAATAATAACTGACATCCATAAGTTAAAGTGGAATGAATTGAGTAGACTGTGTGAGAGATGTATTATCAACTTAGGGTTTCTTGGTGCACCATATACTTTTATTTATCCGCAGTATGATTCTGGATCGCTATGAAGCCAAACTGAAGGGAGAAATTTTGAGAGCAACAGACCTCCACTTGACTGACATTCCCTGTCGAGTTAGGTTTCCTCCAGATGAGGTGAGTTAAGTTTTGGATAGTGTATAATATTATTATAAGAAGATAATTTGGTTCATAATAACATTAAGGAGTGATAAATCAAGTTCATGGTTTGTTCAAGATCTTTGTGTGCCTTCAGTGATAATTTTGAGGCGATTTTATATCTTGTATTTTCCTATTTTTTTCCATTGCTAATCCTGGAGTCCCTCACCCTTGAATATAGTAATGATGTTATTTAGGTACAGTACTTACATTCTCTTCTCCTTCATATCCATTCTCCTCTTCAGCCTGGACCCTTCCGAGTGTTTGTGGCCTCGGAAACCAAGAGTGATGAGTACGGAAGTTATCACCTCATGCAATTGGTTAGTCTCTGCTGTGTGAATTTAGCCTGTGTACTATAGTAACCTCATTGGTATTTAATAATTTGGTACCCTATTCCAAGTACTTTATCAAACACACACACAAAAAACACTTACACAGTACAGTACTATTATCCACTGATTATTGGAATACAATTTAGAACTGTGCTGGTTAAACCAAAGTGTATTTTTACTATTAAATAGGCAGGATAAGAAAGTGTTATGAAAGTGAAAAGGATTGATCTCTTCTCTTCCCCTACCATTGGATTGGAACAGTTGTCAATCCCACTTTAAGACTCGTGGATGTACTATTTGAAAATTCAGTATAACCTCAGTAGGCTACAAGGCATATAATTATAGTCTCTCCCAATGAAATATATGTCTACAAAATTCTCCTTCCTCCTTTACAGTGCTTGAATGCCTATGCTGCTGACAGCCGAGAAAAGTTCCGAAATGTGGTGAGGTTCAACGTTGGTGGCCGCATCTTGTATATTGTGGGCTGTCCAGCTTCTCCTTACTGGTGGGTTGTTTTATTTATCTAACTGAACCTTGTAAATAGAAGGCCATACTGGTAAAGGGAGTACTGTAATATTTATAGGTTCTACATCGGGAGCAACTGATTTTTCCTAATTATCCCAAGCATCAGGCCACAATATTTTTGTTAAGCTGGTCCTATTTCCTGGTATGCTTTTTAGGAATCAAGATGCTCATATGTACCAAAAGTATACTATCCCTGTAAGTTCAAATGGGGAGGTCATCTTATGTCTGCCAGTGTCGTCAATGCAGAATTTAATTAAATGCCTTATGGATAGGGTCACAGATTAACTTCAAGCTTGGCTCACTCATTCAGCCAGTACTCTTTTATGCATTGTAGCAGTAAGTGTTAATAAGGGTCATAAGTAACAGGATGATGTATTAGGGATGTTTGGATGAATGCTAGAGTACCTTATATAAGTATGGGATCTGTTTGGTAGTACAGGTATAGTTTGGAGGAATAAGAAGCATACTATTACTTCCACAACAGTTGAAATGGATTGAGGTACCAATAACAAACCTCCTCTCATTCCAGCACGTTGTTCCCTAAAGGCGTGACCCTCGTCGTTCCCACTCCGGGACTGATAGAGGCCTCCGAAGATTACTCTTCCAAATGGCTGATGCGTAACTATCCTCCATACTACCACCGGAGGGCACAAGTCACCACACCAGAGAGAGAGTTTGCCATGGAGAATCTTTTGAGACTGTATAATAATGGTACCATGATTGAGGTGATCTGAGAGAGATTGAAGAGATTGAGGTGCAGAGCTTATAAGGTAATTATCATGATTTTCATTGGTACTGTAACAGCTTCCTCGAAACTACTGTACAGTAGAAGATACAAAAGAATGAAATGTAAATGAAGAGAAATCATTATCTTCTTAATTGTATAGGCATAGTGAGTGTTTACAGGACCTGACCATATACAGGTATACATTCATTTAATGTGTGAAGTTTTCTTTGTAATGATTGGCAGTAAGTGGTTATAATATCTAAATTTTTTTTCAGGAAATCTGGGATGATTTACGGAAGAATTTGGAAGGACGCCATGTATGCAATGCTGGTGGAAATATAACACAAAGGATATATTATAGATACTTCTAAACACTGGAACATCCCTGAAAAAGCTTTACATCCAGACTAATCAACATCTTAAGTGTGCAGAGGAACAGAAACTGACTTTTTCACATTGGACTGGGGAAAAATAAGTTTGTATGTCAACATTGTATTCATCATCATCATCAGCCAAGTCATTCTTTGTCCACTGCAGCACAAAGACCTCTTACAACTCTTTCTCCATCTCTCTCTGTCCACTGTTATTGTACTCCAGTCTGTCCTTACAATTCTCTATATTATGAAGGTAAGATTGTGCAAAGATTATATGTGTAGAGTGAGTTGTAGATTGAAGTGGGGGACAAAAGTAGAAAGTAAGAGATGATTGATTACTAACCCAGCACAAAATATTATGGTATACTGTATTAGTATTACAAACATGTAGCTGCAAATTTGTATGAAATATGAAAATAAATGTCCGTCAGTATTCTTCACTTCTTTTCTTCCATTTCTTCTGATGGCTTAGAAATGTAAGTTTGGCAATAGTTGAGCTATAATTTCTACTAATCCAGGATGGACAAGTAGAGTTAAAGCAAAGTGTCTGTTATATACTGTACTGTTTTGTTTACACACTTACACTGTAGTCAGCTTTAGTGTTCATTAGTAGACATGTCAGCAACACAATAATCATCAACCAATACCTTTAGCTATCACAATTAGTTACATTTTCCAAAGATGTGTCATGACAGATTGTTACGGAGCTTAAAGTTTGGGGTTCTCTTGCAAATACTTAGCAATAAGGGTCTTATTAACTGGAGATATTAGTGGTAGTGAATTAATGTGTACTGGAAGATCTGGTGATTTTAAATTACGAAAATTTCAAATTATTATTGTTTTGAGGTTTCATCTGATAGTGGTACAGCACTGTAGTACAGAAGAAATTAATATTCTCTAGAGGTCCATGAACCCAATACTGTAGTTACATTAATGTTTAAATGCAATACATATGTTTGCATGCATATTTGGTCAAGGTAGTACCAGTAAATGGTTGAAATGATCAATTTTTAGTTTTGTACAGTACAGTACTTTGATAATTAGAGAGGTTCACCTATATTACACTATATTGTATCTAGCTGAAACTAAAGCTAACTAACTGTACTGATACTGGAACCCCTTCCCCATTTAATAATCCTGTGTATACCCTAGTCTTAAGACCTCCAACATATGGCTGAGTTGTTAATATTTCAGTAGTTTCAAAGTTATTTTTTACAAATGATAGATCTCAGCAACCTCCCTCAGAGGGTATGAATCATTCAGAGATTATTATTTTACTGTGCACTTCTATTCATATGTATAGCTTGTTAATATAACAGAGTATTACAAATAGGAAATTATGTATAATGTTATGTATACTATATCATTTTCAGATAGTATTACAAATTCATTGTAGCCTGCAGTGACAACAGCTACTTAACAAGAGAGAGATGAAAATGATACACAAACTGGTGAGTAATGAAACAATCTTTTTTCTTTCATATGATTTACTTATAAAAATAGATTGATACTGAACTAAAAGTTATGCTATATTAAAGTGGGACAGTCGTATACACAAGTAATACTGTAGAATACTGACAGGGACCTTGAGTGACTGATTATGTTACCAATCTGATTGCCGTTGTAGCAATATAACATGCATACAGAGACAACATATCTTACATAGCTTTTGGTGAAAATTTGTACAGTACAATCTATACATAGACTTTATTAATCATATAATAACATTCTAGTTTTACTAAATATTCAGTTTATTGTCAACATTCAAAGCTTCATCGCATCAAGGCGGAAATCAGAGGTTATCTGATGCACACTATCTGATAATTTGCATTATAATAGAAATGGACAAGGAATAAACCTAAAAAAGTTCACATTTTGGGTCAGTCATTACCATTGCCACACCATATTATGTTTTACTCCTTTGTTGAGTTTTGTGGCAGAATCTTTGCATCAAAAACATCTCTGATCTTTGTCTCGGTGTGATATGGCCTTAAGGGGCAAGATATTGTTTGTGAATTATGGCCAAGCAATTCCCTCCAAACTTGTCCCAGGAACAAACCACCTTCACTGATGTGCTCTTTATTCCCATCTCAGTTTGGAAGGATTGCTAGCCTTGTCCTCCAACATCTTCCCCCTTTAAAGAGTAAGGATGACTAGGACACAGAAGAGACAACATAAAGTTGTTATACACAGCAAAATGTTTCTACAGTTCGGCTAATTTAATCTCAGTTTATTACATTTATGATATCAAGTTGGTAAATTTTATAGATGTAAACTGTACACAAAATTTGGATGTCTATTTCAACATGTACTGTATGAAAATTTTAAGCAGCTTCTCTCTGCAAGTATGGTTGGCTCCATTCTCCATAGAAAGCAATACAAAGCCGATTTCTTTATCAAAATATCTAGTATTGATCAACCAGCTAGAAGAGGGGCTGAGTTTACTAACCAAATTAACAACAATGGAGTGGGGGATGCGAGTGAAGTCAGCTACAAGGGGCAGGGGTGATGTATTTCAGGTTAAGTTAAAATGAAAAAATAACATCAGCATACAACACACGATGGTATTGTAGTCGCATGATACTGAGTGCCAGACGAGATACATTTTTCTGTGATCAAACCAGTATGTTACCGTAGTAGTGGAGTATGTCTCTGTAAAGTGGATGTGCAGGAAGTGATGCGTGGTGTATATACAAGCTATGTGGAGGCAGTGTCTTGTAAATAGTTAATCTATAGCTACAAAAATATAGTGGGATGCCAGACTGAACTAGAGCATTATAGGATCACAGGTTTTTGTCAACTAGATAATGGTCTATATTTAAATTTGGAAAACTCTTAAAGCATATTACAGTTTAAATCATATATCTAACACTGAAATGGATCAAGTTATTTTCCTTGTTCTACATAATAAGTACTGTATTGTAAAATTATTATAAAAACCATCCAACCCTAAATTTATATCCAATGATTCAACTCGACCATCCTGAACCAAACAACCTGTGATCTTGAGGTGTTGCTCCATTGTACAGGATTTGGCCACCCCGGCTATGAACAACATGAAATTTTCCCTGATATATCTGGGAACAAAACAAGCAATAATAACAATAACTCATAACATGAACGCAATACGTAAGTGAAATTCGGTCATCATGACACTCAGTCGCTGATGTGAATGATATGCGTTATTTCGTAGTTCTGGGTTGTCGTAGCAGGTCAAAAATTATAGAGCCAACTGGTTTCGATTCACACCAGATACAAATCATTCACACCTTACACATTATGTAGGATGATCTCGGTAGGTTTTACATCTTACGTTTTCCTTCATCTGAGTGAGGAAAATACACGACAAACTCATTACCAGCCAAGGTGCATTGAGCTACAGGAAAAATTGAATTCGGAACATAATATTGACTTTGTTTTCCCTATCTGGGTATGGAAGGACTACTGATGCAAGTTGTGGATCAGAGTAACTGACTGAGATTTGTGAAGATAAAAAATGAAGGAAATTTAAGTCAAGAATGAAAATGGAAGGGATGTGAAGGTTGGGAATGGTTTGGAAATGAGAGATGCGAATGTTATGGAAATGTGGTTTAAGATTGGTATTGGAGTTGAGAATGGTACCATAAGGATCGAATTGTAGGTTTATAATGGTAGAGGGATCAAAGGTTCGGAATGATGGAGAGACGAATGTTGAGAATGGAAGGGGAATAAGGGTGGAGAATGAGAAGGGTATGAAAGTTGAGGATGGTAAGAGAATGAGGGATGAGAAAAGTAAGTGCAAGACAACAATAGGAAAGTGAGGGAAAGTACTGTACTGTACTTACTTCAGTACTGTATTCTGAAAGGAACATCTGTAATATGGTGGTAAAAGTGAAATATTATAGTGAAGCCACATTACAAAGTGCATTTAAATATCAACAGAAGTAATGTAATATTCTTCTCAAGGCTGAATGATTAATCTGTTATAATAATATTGCACTTGTGAAGGAAAGTACAGTTTTAAGGCAGACAAACACAGCCAACTGACCATAAATTGTGTGTAATATAAAGGACGAACGGCACTTGCATTACACTCTCTACTGTGATGACATTCCTGGTAGATTTTGGGATTACAGATACTTAGACATGTCATATTACGTTTGCATTGACAACTGTATGGAACTACAAGAATCTTATTGGAGCTGGAAAAATATCTTGGAATTTTCAACCTTCTCAACTCAATGACATGCTTGTAATTATATACTGTGACTAACACCTGATGATTATAATTATATGCCATGGGGGAAATCCTGGGTTATTCAAATAAGTAAATAGGACCATCTTAGGTAACTCCTTCAGCCTAATAATACTCAGACCACCACTAGACTAATCCATTCACCAGGATCTACATACAGTACAGTCATGACCAATAGTCCTGCAACACCTCCAAATGAAACTGACTCGAAAAATGGTGTGAAACTATAATTATCTGTATGTCTCTGTAATATTGGTTCATAAGACTCACTCCCATGGCTCACTTTCATTTCACTCGTTGCAGCGTTGCAGGACTTGTTGACCGTGACTGTACAAGCATCAGGTAATTAAATCTATACCAGGAAGGTCATCATAACATAGGGAATGAATGTTGATGACTGTAATGTTACTGTTGTGGTGCCCAGGAGGAAGTGTATTGTTGTGTGCTCTGCTGGGAGGAACTGCTGCTCTCTTGTTGCTGAGCACTTTGGTTCGACGAGGAGGTGTACGATACGAAGCCATTGTTGTTGTTGTTGTTGATGTTTTGGCCACTGCTAGTATTGGGAGCATTGTAGTTGTTGTTGTTGTTGCTGTTTTGGTTATTGTTGGTGTTTTGGTTGTTATTGTTGTAACTATTTTGACTGTTAGCATTAAAGGCATTTTGATTATTGGTGTTGAAGTTGTTTTGGTTTCCATCTCCGTTGTAATTATTTTGACCATTATGTCCCTGTTGCTGCTGCTGTTGTTGTTGTGGTTGTGGTGGTGTTGTGTATTGACCGGCCCCATTCTCCTCACTGACTGTTTGGCCGGTACTGGTGAGTGGGATCCAGCCCTCCATGTTGTATGTCGGCTCAGCGGCAGGTGGGGAGAAGAGGGAATAGTCAGGCTCTTTGGAACTGGTCGATCCTCCTGATGGGTACGAATTTGTCTGTGGAGTCTCGTAGCTTTCAGGCAGTTGTTGTTGTTGTTGTTGTTGTTGTTGGTTGTACTGCTGTGGTGCCTCGTAGTTTCCGGATGACTGTTGTTGTTGTTGTTGTTGTTGCTGGTTATACTGGTTTGCTGGGGTCGACTTGAACACGGGTGTGGCGATGGTGTTGGGAGCGTATTGAGGTGCTGGGGACGGCAGGACGGAGGTGGTCAGGATGGATGGGGAGGGCTGGTATGGTTCTGGAGAAGAGAACTGCGGTTGATTCTGGAAACCACTGAAACCCCCAAAGCTCCCAGATGAAGCCAAGATATTTCCAGAGCCACTGAAGCTGTTTGAGGATTGCTGTGAGGATGAGGATGAAGATGAGGATGAGGATTTCTTAGAGCTGGAGGATTGTTGAGATGCTGCCCCTCCTCTGTTCCCTTGGTTACCTGCCGTGTACTGTGACGAGGAAGATGACGAGTCGGAACTGGAACTCTTGGCCGCCTTGCTGCTCTTGGACGAGGACGACTGATAGATGGACCCCTGACCCTGACCTTGGTTGTTGTTGTTGTTGTTGTACCCAAACCTGCTGCTGGATGAGGATTCCTGATTGGCTGACTGTGACTGGGCTGATTGGGCAGCTTTCTGGGAGGAGGAAAAGTACCTTGCTCCACCACCACTGCTACTGGGTGCCGCGGGTTGGTTGTTGTAGCTTTGAGGTTGAGGGGTTGGGCGAGGTTGCGGAGGCTGGTACTGTGGTCTGGGTTGAGGGCGGGGGGGTTGGGTGGGACGGGGCTGAGGCTGGTACTGTGGTCTGGGTTGAGGGCGGGGGGGTTGGGTGGGTCGTGACTGAGGCTGGTACTGGGGTCTGGGTTGTGGGCGGGGGGGTTGGGTGGGTCGTGGCTGAGGCTGGTACTGGGGTCTGGGTTGTGGGCGGGGGGGTTGGGTGGGTCGTGGCTGTGGTTGGGGCTGAGGGCTGGGACGTTGGGATGTTCTTGACCCATATTGGCCAGACTGACCTGATGAACCCCCATAGTTGCCTGATGAGGAACTGGAGCTTGAGCTTTTGCTGCTGCTGCTCTGCTGAGATGATGATTTGGAAGACTGCTGACTCTGGTAACTCTGCTGCTGCTGACCCCTGTATCCACCTGCCTGCTGCTGACCACCTCCCTGTTGTTGACCACCTCCCTGTTGTTGACCACCTCTATAACCACCTCCCTGTTGTTGACCACCTCTGTACCTTCCTCCCTGTTGACTTTGCCCTCCAGACTGGTAATTCCCGCTGTTGGCACCCTGGGCATTGTAAGCCACTTGTTTGGTGTTGGTCTTTTTGGTGTTGTAGGTGTTGGAAGATGATTGCTTGGATGATGAGCTCTGGCTTTTCTGTCTTTGTTGTTGCTGTCTCTGTTGTTGTGCTATCAGCTGCTGAGGTTCAACCACGGCACCATAACTCTGTACATCAGGTGAGATGGCACCGGACTGCTGCAGGTCCAGGAAGGTGTTGATGGGAATGAGCACAAATGGAAAGTTGATAAGGTTGTTGGCACCTGACTGGCTGCCACTGTAGCTATTCTGCTGCGAGGCACTTGATGAGTTGGTGAAGGAACTATGGAGCTGCTCGGTGATATTCTGCAGGTACTGGGACATCCACTCTTCCCTCGACAATGCCTCCCTGTTGGCAGCTTGCTCGTAGAATTCGTTATCGGCCTGGCTGGAATAGCTCTGTGAGGACTCAGAGGATTGAGAGGAAGAAGCAGAAGCAGAGGAGGCGGAGGAGGAGGAGCTATACTCATTGAAAGCATTAAGGTTGTTGCCAAAGCTCCCAGTATTGCCAAAGCTCCCAGTGTTGCCAAAGCTCCCAGTGTTGCCAAAGCTCCCAGTGTTGCCAAAGCTCCCAGAGTTGTCTTGAGTGGGTCGGTAAGTAGTGGTGGGGTCGGGGGCGTAGGCAGGGCCGGGTGCACGAGTGGCGTCATCAAGACCTGCAACAGTTGTCAAGTTAGTACCGTACATGTATAAGGTTGTAAGCAGCTTTATGAAAAATATTATCACAGGACTGTACAGTATTACAAATTGAAATAATGTTTGTGTAACTGTTGTGTCATGGACTTTTATTAAATCTTTTATATTTCACAAGTATCATGTGATTATTAACAGCAGCAGCAGCAGTAGAGAAGAAATAATACATTAATACTGTACATATTTTGCAATAATTTGTGTTACTTATGTGATGTAGAGTATTTTTGTATATTGTATTTATTTTGAAGATGGAACATGATAATTCATTATAGGACATTGGATAAGACAGGAAAACCATTGTACAGTATAACATTATAGTAAGGTACAGTTGGACACATGAATGGGTGGTACAGCCCAGGTGAAAGATACTTGTCCCATTTGAGTAACCAGTGTCTATTATCAGGTACTTGCTTTTTATTACCATCCTCAATACTGACTTCTGCCCCTGGTGTCTCCTATTTGGCACTAAGGAACTTGATATTAGGAGAAATTTCCCATCTTTCACTTGGGCTGTACCACGAATTCCTGTGTCCAACAGTACATGACTGTGTTGTACTAGTTTCTGACTGTCTGATTGGTATATTGTAACTACATATTATTTGTTTTACCACTTAGTATTTTGTTGGATATAACCTGAAAAGCTGTTTTTATAATAACTGTAATAATTTTATGCAGAGTTTAAGCTGCAAAAGTTGTCGAGACTTAAATCTTGACCAAACTTTTGTTACAGATACAGTTCAGAAAAGGAGAAACCACATTATTACCTAAATCCAGGGTACCAAATAGAGAAGTTTCAAATTCCAAAATAACAATATGAAAATAATGAATATTTCAACTCAATATTAATTTTATACTGTACATTATAGGGTCGGAAGGAAAAGGAGTCCATAGGAAGTATAGTACAGTATTAGTAATTTGGACTCGATACCAAATGAGAGTCTGGTTTTTTTTTTTATTGTTTTTTTTTAACTCTGGCAACTGCATCACATCAGGTCGTCGGTCCTTTCGGGTCGGATCATGCCGGGTTGTCAGTCCTGGGGTCGGGTTGGGTTGGGTTGGTTTTCTGGGATCAGCTTCTGGTCAGGCTGTTGGTTGGCTGAGACTGTTACTGGAGGCTTGAGTGATTGGTTGTGTGGTAATGGGTTATTGGTTGAGTGGTAGTGGGTGGTTGGTTGAGTGCTTAGTGTGTGTGGATGATTGAGGTAGTGGGTGATTGGTTGAGTATTACTGGGTGATTGATTGAATGTTTAGTTTGTGTGTTGAGGTAATGGGTGATTGGTTGAGTGGTAGTGGGTGATTGGTTGAGTACTTAGTGTGTGTGTATGATGGAGGTAATTATTGATAGGCTGTATGTTTGGATGATGAGGTTGTGGGAAATGAGGTGTTTAAATGAGTAATATATATATGATTCCCTGGTTACTGACAGGTTCTAGTCTTGACACCATGTTGAATAGAACAAACTGACCCAATAATAGGATCATATCAGACTATAGAATTATACTTGACCTAGGGAGGTTTAATGAACTTAGGTAGTAACTGTATTAGTGATCTAAGTGACACCTAATTTTAATGTAATTGACCTATCAGTGGCATGGGTTGGTGAAGTACAATAGGACTTGGTTGTGTGTTCAGTACTGCTCTCCCTTCATCTAAAAGATAGCAAACTCAGGACTGGGTTGAATTCACCTTTGTGGGAAAGTTAAGTGTCCACCTGCATATCTTTTCACTAAACGTGCATATTTTTCCACAAAACGACCCTTGGAATTAATTAAGGAACCTATGACACTGATATCAACCTAAATTACTTCATTGTTTTAATATGAGTAACTAAGGGGATTGTAGAGTGAGTACCTGTAGATCTAAACAAGGTAGTGAAGTACATACCAGGGCAGGGTGTCTTGTCAGGGCCCCTGGTCAGAGAGAGGACCCTGAAGCCACCCTCATCAGCACGGTAGGTCACGGTACGTACCAGGCCTGTCGGGTCCAGTACCTGTTGTGGGAATAAACCAGGTCAGGACAGGGTAGACAGAGACACAGAGACAGAGACAGAAACAAAGAGAGAGACAGAGACAGAGAGAGGAATAATAAATCTTATACACTGAAAGTAAGAAAATGTGTAAGAATGATTATAGTGAGCTTGAGTATGAGTGAAGAAAGAGAGGGTATGACGTAATGCAATCTCAAAATAATTAGCCATAAAGATGAGTGATGTATACAGTTGCAGGATATCACAACTCATAATTTCCCCCGACCATCACACTCATACCTGATAACACCCAGTCACAACACCATTCTCATCTCCGGTCTCTTGTCTTGTTTGGTAGTTGGCTGTGGCTTCATCGTCGACAATCCATCCAAATTGGTAGGGCATTCCTCTCATTGGTGCCTGTTAGTTTAAGAAAGATTTATTATTAAAGGTATAGAGGGTGACATAAGCACTGATTTATTTTAGTAAAGGTAATGTGGTTATGTTATCTTTCCCCATTTTATCAGTTCAGTTTACAGTCCAGCATATAGTATTCTAATGGACTACCCCAGGAGAGTCCAGTACAGTCATTTGGAGAGTCCAGTATAATGAGTCACTTACCGGGGCAAAGTCCTGTACTGGGCTGTCGACGTAGACTGGTTGCTGTGCTGACCCAGAGGCGAGGAGTGTTTCTGTGTCCTTGATGAGGTCAGCGGGCACGAAGGCCTCCTCATCACCGTCAGCAGTAGGCAGCATCACCCCAGACACAGGCTCCGGTACGTACACTCCACTGGGAGTCGCCTTGATCACCTGTTGGGTGGGTGGGTACGTAGGTCAAGGGTCAGGTCTGGGGAATATGTGAGTGGTGGAGGGGTGGAATGGAATAGTGGTGGTGGAGGGGTGGTGAAGGGGTGTAATGGAAGGGTGGAATGGATTGGTGGTGATGGGGTGGAATGGATTGGTGGTGGTGGAAAGGTGGAATGGATTGGTGGTGGAGGGGTGTAATAAAATGGTGGTGGTGGAGGGGTGTAATAGAATGGTGGTGGTGGAGGGGTGTAATGGAATGGTGGTGGTGGTGGTGGTGGTGGTGGAGTGGTGTAATGGAATGGTGGTGGTGGAGGGGTGTAATGGAATGGTGGTGGTGGAGTGGTGTAATGGAATGGTGGTGGTGGAGGGGTGTAATGGAATGATGGTGGTGGTGGAGGGGTGTAATAGAATGGTGGTGGTGGAGGGGTGTAATAGAATGGTGGTGGTGGAGTGGTGTAATGGAATGGTGGTGGTGGAGGGGTGTAATGGAATGGTGGTGGTGGAGGGGTGTAATGGAATGGTGGTGGTGGAGGGGTGTAATGGAATGGTGGTGGTGGAGTGGTGTAATGGAATGGTGGTGGTGGAGGGGTGTAATGGAATGGTGGTGGTGGTGGAGTGGTGTAATGGAATGGTGGTGGTGGAGGGGTGTAATGGAATGGTGGTGGTGGAGGGGTGTAATGGAATGGTGGTGGTGGAGGGGTGTAATGGAATGGTGGTGGTGGAGGGGTGTAATGGAATGGTGGTGGTGGAGGGGTGTAATGGAATGGTGGTGGTGGAGGGGTGTAATGGAATGGTGGTGGTGGAGGGGTGTAATGGAATGGTGGTGGTGGAGGGGTGTAATAGAATGGTGGTGGTGGTGGTGGAGGGGTGTAATAGAATGGTAGTGGTGGAGGGGTGTAATAGAATGGTGGTGGTGGAGGGGTGTAATGGATTGGTGGTGGTGGAAGGGTGGAATGGATTGGTGCTGGTGGAGTGGTGTAATAGAATGGTAGTGGTTGTGGAGGGGTGTAATGGAATGGTGGTGATGGTGGTGGAGGGGTGTAATGGAATGGTGGTGATGGTGGTGGAGTGGTGTAATAGAATGGTGGTGGTGGAGGGGTGTAATGGATTGGTGGAATAGTAAGGCAAGGGAAATGTCCTCTTATGGGATTTTTTTTAGAACTGGTCTTGTAGTAACCGAGTATTTAATATTGTATGAAAACATGTCACTCAATATGGTAATAATGATCATCTCGCCTTCATAATTTTCTTAGGTTTAATAAGAAATTTTTTTATCATCTCACCTTCATAATTTTCTTGAGTTTAATTAGAATTTTTTTTTTATCATCACACCTTAATTTTCTTGGGTTTAATAAGAATTTTTTTTATGATCTCACCTTCATAATTTTCTTAGGTTTAATAAGAATTTTTTTTTTATCATCTCACCTTCATTATTTTCTTAGGTTTAATAAGAATTTTTTTTATGATATCACCTTCATAATTTTTTTAGGTTTAATAAGAATTTTTTTTATCATCTCACCTTCATAATTTTCTTGGGTTTAGTAAGTAGTTTCTTGAGGTTGTTGAACTTTTGAGGGATGGGGTAGGAAGCGGTGGTAGCGACGAAGCTTGTAGGAGTAGCTAGTGGGGTTGGTATGACTCCTTCTGGGTGGGGGGTCACTAGGGGCGAAGGGGTAGCATAATTAGACCGAGATGATGTGGAAGTGTGGGAAGGCGAGGTGGAAGTGGAGGTGGAGGTGGCAGGGAATAGAGGCGACGAATTGTACTCTACCCTTCCACCATTACCGTCTCTTTCTGAAGGCGTGGTGGAGGCGAAGGAGAGATTAGAATTATTATTATTATTATTATTTTCTCTACTTCTATCACGTCGCACATGATATTGCTGTTGCTGTTGCTGTTGCTTTGCATCGTCATCATCTTTTCTATGTTGCTGTTGCTGCTGGGCTAAATAGGTGTATGAATCAGGCTCTCCTCTCTTGATCAGTTCCTCGTGTCCGAATCCAGGCTGTAGCTCGGGGTAGAATTCAACGAGGCGGAACGGAGCGGTGAGGTGGGATGCGGGGAAGGGCAGTGGGGACCTCGAGGCGATCTGGTTTTCACTTTCCCGTGCTTCTTCCGCCACCACGCTTGCTGAGGGACGGAACGGAGGTGGATAATTACGGAAAGATAATTATAATACAGTAGATTTTATGAGTCTGTCTTTGCAT
The DNA here is from genome assembly GCA_033782935.1 of Petrolisthes cinctipes. NCBI lineage: Eukaryota > Metazoa > Arthropoda > Malacostraca > Decapoda > Porcellanidae > Petrolisthes > Petrolisthes cinctipes. The sequence goes on from JAWQEG010004956.1 coordinate 28,677, forward strand.
GTGACCTCATTTGCTGTTGTTATGATTAGGGAAAGGTTATTTTAATACTGTATATAGAAGTCTGTTATTATTAAGGGAAGATAATTATAATACAGTAGATTTTATGAGTGTCTTTGCATGTGACCTCTTTAGCTAGGCTTATTATATTTATTATTATTATATATATATAATAATTGTTAATTGGTATAATACAGTCCTACTAGTAGTATGTTGTAGTGTTTTGATTTGGTGTGTTAATCTTCCAAGGAAAGATAATTACAATACTGGACTGTGCATATGACTTCTTTTGTTGTAGTTATTATTAGGGAAATATACAGTAAATATGAATCTGTTTATACCTGTGACTATTTTTTTTTTTTTTTTTTTTTTTTTTTTTTTTTTTTGTAAAGGTTTGGGTATATGGTCTAAGATATTGCTAATTGGTATAATATAAGGCCTAGTATTTGTTTTAGTGTTGTAATTTGGTGATTTATAATTAATCCACTGGGTCCGGGTTCTTACCAGTGGATAGAAAACTTCCCAAGACTGGAGTAATTAAGAAACCTGTGATATAGAAGACAAAAACTTAGACTATTCTCCTCAACAACCTCATTTTATTTCCTTCCTGCTTGCTGTCACACCTCTCTCTCACCTTTTCTCTGACTCTATATGACCTCGCTGTTGCGGCGCCTAATATCAATCAATCAGTTAATTAATCCTCAACAACCTGTACCACGAAACACACCCTCAGGCATCGATACTATTTTGTGGCATCGCTTGGAAGAAACAGACTGAGCCTAGTTTGCTATCATCACAAACCCCAAAGAAATAAATTAATAGATAAATAGCTAAATAAATAAATGTTGTAGAGATAACGTAAGGTGTAAAAGATAATACGAGCAACAACACCACCACCACAACCTCCCCACCTCCACATCTACCATCACCACAATCTCCACCTCCATCTCCACCACAACCTCCTCCCCCATCTCCATCTCCACCACTTCCACCACCACCTCCATCTCCATCTCCTCCCCTTGCTTGTACTCACCAGGGGATACAATAATGGGTTGTGGTTCAGGTCTGGGTTGTAGTAATATCTTGGTGTTGATGTTGAAGTGTTGGTTGTCATGTGGGTTGTTGTGTCGGGCCTCACGTTTCTCAAGGTTATCATTATTATTATTGAGTTGAGGGGAACCAGGGTTGATATACACGGCGTACTGGTGGCTGGAAGGTACTGCTAGTGAGTCTGGAAAGTAATCAGTGTTTAGTTTACAGATATTAGTTAAAGATATGAGAAACGAATTAATGTACAGTTATAGATAATAGTTCTGTACTGCTAGTGAGTCTGGAAAGGAAGCAGTGTATAGATATAGATATTATTTAAAGGTATAGATAGTTATAGATAACAGTTTTGTACTGCTAATTAGTATGTGGAAAGTAATCAGTTATATATATTAGTTATATATTTGAGAAACGAATGAGTGTATAGTAATAGATAATAGTTCTATACTGCTAATAAGTATGTGGAAAGGAATCGGTTTTTGTTGTTGTAGTTCCCCAGATTGTCTGGCCGAGCAGTCCCGAGTCTGGTTGACCGAAGCCGCGCAGATGCTCGGGCCCCCAAATGGGATTATGGGTGATAGTGAGATCTGTTACTTCGAAGGCAGCAGACGAGGGGACTGCTGGCTCACGGGTATGTATCCTTGGGCCAACAATCCCACCGTTTGTAGTCTTCCTTGTTGTGCCACCCAATCAGGCGATCTCGTCGGTTACCCAGAAGGAATGAGAAACAGTAAGAGAGACAGACAGAACAGGCCAGGGTGTGATAGAGAATGCCAAATTATTGTTCATCTAGTCCTGTTTCCTGGCATACTTTGGAGGAATCAAGGCACTCCAATGTAACGAAAGTGAATTACCCCCTTAACGTGTAAAATAGTGTGAGTTAAACTACTATTATATTTTATCTGATTCTGGGAAACACCGGAAAAGTTTAATTTGTAACTTCATGCAACTTTAACCACAAATTCACTGTGTTATGTAATTGTATAAGTGGCGACGCATGGGTTATTTGGGAGGGAGGGTGCCTTCATGCATGGGTTGGTGAATTAGGGTCTGTCATGCATGGGTTGGTGAATAGGAAGGGGTTGTCATGCATGGGTTGGTGAACTAACCCACCCATCACCCACTCACCCAACCAACCCATCCACCCACTAACCTATCGACGTACACTCGTGATACATAATTTCTGACCAGAGTGTGAGGAGCAGAAAGCTTCGAATCGCCTGGTATTGCTCATTTCCCCACCCAGTACACCTATAGAGGCTGAGTTCGAATGCAGGGTGTGTGTGTGTGTGGTGCCTGCCGTTCGTCTCTGGTCAGGGATTACGTATCACGAGTGTACCGTATGCTTTCGAACACAAGGAGTGGCACACACAGTTGACCATAAGATAAACGAAGGACCTCATCACACAGCTTCTCCTCCTCCTAACCTATTCTCGACGAGGGGGCCATATAGGTGTGTCGCTTTTGTGTGTTCGAAACTTCTTGTATACGGTAGGCGGAAAAAGTCCTGTTGCAGAAACTTCTATATTTTTTTTTTATCCACAGTATGGAAAAATGAACTTAATTAATATATGCGTGAACTGTAGCACAAGGAGAGTATATTATAGTTTACTTGCTGGGTATTGTAATTTTCCACGGTGAATGTGCTTGTTCCATGATTAACTTTTATTGTTATCCTTCAAGAAGCGCTGAGAGGTGAGAAGAATATAGACTTTTCCCGCCAACTGTACAATACACACTACCTCCTCCTCCACCTTTCCCACGCACATTAATTTTCCCGCCAACTGTACAACACACACACACACACTACCTCCTCCTCCTTTCCCGCGCACATTTCCCGCCAACTGTACAACACACACACACACACACACACACACACTACCTCCTCCTGCTTTTCCACATTTCCCGCGCACATTTCCCGCCAACAGTACAACACACACACACACACACACACACACACACACACACTACCACCTCCTCCTTTTCCACCTTTCCCGCCAACAACTGTACAACACACACGAACCATCATCTCGTTTCCCGCTCACATTTCCCACCATTTTTGCCCCCAATACCTGACATTTTCCCCGGCCATTATGACGTCGTTGCCTTCCTCCTTACTTACGCCCCAAATTAATTACGGTCTCGGTGCTCTTGGGGGGGGAGGGGGAGGGGGGTGTTTGAGAAATATAGATTAATGGTGTGTGGTTGGTGTTGTCTGGGAGTGACTTCAAATTGTACCTCCTTAGTGTGGGAACTACGTCATTGATACATTCATCACCGGTGGCTCTGTGCTTCATGCTTAGGTTGTGTGTGTGTGTGTGTGTGTGTGTGTGTGTTTTGGATGTGTGTGTTAGTTCTGGTTCTGTGTGTGGTGGTGTGTGTGTCTTGTTAGTTCAGTGTGTGTGTTAGTTTTGGATGTGTGTGTCTTAGTTCAGTGTGTGTGTGTGTGTATGCGTGTCTGTTAATTATGTGTGTGTGTGTTAACTCTGTGTGTGTGTGTGTCTGTTAATTCTGTGTGTGTGTGTGTCTGTTAGATATTTGTGTGTGTATGTGAGTGTGTGTGCGTGCAGACAGTCGCATCCTGTAATCTTGGGTCAATTTAGCTTCGTTCAGAACTGGTCATTTCTCAGTTTCACCCCCCCCCCTCCAAAAAAAAAAAAAGAGAGAGAAAAAAAAAAAGCTGAACGACGAAGGAAACCACATGCAGTCAGACCACCAAAAGACAGACGAGGAACGGGGGAAGAGAGAATATGTTAGTTACCCCATGCAGTCTGACCAGAGGACGAGGGAAGAGAGAATATGTAGAATATGTTAGTTACCCCACGCAGTCTGACCAGCAGAGGAAGAGGGACGGGGAGGAAAAAAAATGGACCAACAAGCGTGCTATAACCTACCTACCTACCTCACCTGGGGCCTTCCCTCTGGATAAGTAAGAAGGAAGAGCAGTGTTACTTTGTTTAGTAACTTATTAACTCACCCCTCCAACAACAATAACAACAACAACACGCTTTCATTGGTGACGCAAACTTCCGACGTACAGTTACGAGCATTAATAAGTATTCAGGTGTGCTTCGAATACCTATAGAGACAGTAAATAAATGCACAGTAAGATCTTCATTGGAATTACTGTAGTTCGTTGATGAATTTATTGGACTGTTCAAAGCTTCAACCAAATCTGCATGTATACTTATTAGTGCTCGTGACTGTACATACCTACCGTGATTTATAAGTACATGTATATAGTCTTCCCCTTCCCTTCCCTTAGACTGGCTTCCTATTCATGGAGACCACACTATCGTCATTTATTTATTTTTTTATTCGAGAAATTAATATCATTGGTGGTGTGTAACAAAATAACCTTCCATTACTTTGCTTTTCTTTACTTGCTTGCATCTCTCTTCTTGAACATGAATGATTATTTTGTAGGTAGCGTCTTCCCTTTACCTTCCCTTAGTCAGACTTCCTATTCATGGAGTCCATACTATAAATTAATATCATTTGTGGTGTAACAAATTAATCTTCCATTACTTTGCTTTTCTTTACTTGCTTGCATCTCTTTTCTTGAACTTGGATGATTGTTTTGTAGGTAGCGTCTTCCCTTTACCTTCCCTTAGACTGGCTTTCTATTCATGGAGCCAACACTTGTATATTATTTTCATTTTTGTTGTTGGTGTAATTATCAATGTAACAAACTTTCCATCGACGTGGTTCTCTTTCCTAGCATATCTTTTTCTTTAGCTTGGACATAATGTTTGATATCAGAGAAAGTATATATATAAATTTGTGTTTGTGACTGTATACCACGAGTCGTTTTGAGAATAAGTAGAAAGAATTTTTTTTATATATCTCGAGGCGTTTCGGGAATCAGAAAGTAGAAAAGCAAAAGATTGTATATCGCATTTAGTGTGCTAAAAGAACAACTTGATGTTATTAGAGAATGTGTCAATTTGTGTTTGTATATCATGAGACGTTTTCGGAAAAAGAAAGTAGACAGACAAAAAAAATATATATATTGCAATCAATGTGCAAAAAATAAAACTTGATAGATAAATAAAGACCTAAATAAAAAAAATAGATATATCAGCAAAACAACATTATCAGAAAAAGTGTAGATTTGCGTTTGTATATCACGAGACGTTTCCGGAATAAGAATGCAGAGACAACACACACACGCACACACACGCACACACACACACACACACACACACACACAGACAACAAAAATAAAAAATATATAAATTGCAATGATGTGTTGGAAGAGTTGGCAGATGTTCCTTTCAGACCACAATCTTGCATTCCACGTTGCCAATTGGACATAGCTAAATTCGCCAACACTTTTCCTTCGTGCTTGCAGAAATGTGCAGTTAGACAAGCATGAACTCCTCCTATGCATGTGTGTGTAAAAATAAAGTAAATGTGTGTGTGTGTGTGTGTGTGTGTGGGTGGGTGGAAATATAGAGAAAATGTGTGTGTGTGTGTGTGTGTAAATATAAAGTAAATGTATGTGTGTTTGTGTGTGTGGGTGGGTGGAAATATAGAGAAAATGTGTTTGTGTGTGTGTGGAAATATAAAGTAAATGTGTGTGTGTGTGTGTGTGTGGGTGGGTGGAAATATAGAGAAAATGTGTGTGTGTGTGTGTGTGTGTGTGTGTGTGTGTGTGTAATTATAAAGTAAATGTGTGTGTGTGTGTGTGTGTGTGGGAGGAGGATGGGTATGGGGAAATATTGGTTGAGGATTATTTTCGTGCTTGTTGCTGTTGCTGTTGTTTATTTTACGTGAGTGTGTTAAGGAATGGGTAAAATATATTATATGTTAGTATAATTTTCGTGTGTGTGTGTGTGTTTTTTTTTTATATCATTACTCAGGGTGTGTGTGTGTGTGTGTGTGTGTGTGTGTGTGTGTGTGTGTGTGTGTGTGTGTGTGTGTGAGTACTATATTGTGGTACTTTTTTACATATTTTATTTATCAGTATATTGTAAAGAGAGAGAGAGAGAGAGAGAGAGAGAGAGAGAGAGAGAGAGAGAGAGAGAGAGAGAGAGAGACTACTTGTGAGAGGGAATGGGGGAAAATATTTGTTAGCGTTTCTTGTTCTCGTGTTTTCTTCTGTTATATATTTACATTTTATTTATTTACTAGAATATTATAGACACACACACACACACACACACACACGGGTCTATAATCATATTAACGTACAGTTGCGGACAAATATTCTTTACCACCACCTCATTTCTAAACTCGTAAAATATCGGATGGAATTTAAAACTGAATATTTTACTAAACATACACACATACACACCACCACAAAATCTTAATACACATTCACACATACACAAAAACTTTTCTACACATACATACCACCACAAAATTTTTAGTACACATACATACACAAAAAAATTTCTACACATACACACTTACATACCATCACAAAAAAATACTCACAACTTTGAAACCTCATCAAAATCTATCTGATATTTTACGAGTTTAGAAATTGAGTAGGTGGGAAGGAAATATTGTCTGTAACTGTACATGCACATGCAAATTAGGCGGTCTTGTGGGGGTAATAGCACTTTCCAGTATGCAGACACATATACATACATACACACATACATACATAGACACACACACACACATACACTCATTATTATTATTATTGTTATTATTATTATTATTATTATTATTATTATTATTATTATTATTATTATTATTATTATTATTATTATTATTATTATACACACACTAAGTTTACCACACACACACACACACACACACTAAATTTAACACACATACACACTAAGTTTAACATACACACACACACATAAAAGAAAGGAAGGAAGGAAGACGTGAGTGGTAGGTGATGCAATATATATGTCTGTATGTATGTATGGTTGCTTCAGTGTGGTGGTGGTGGTGGTAGGAGGGCTGTGTTTTGTGTCTATCCCTCCCCCTTCCCTTCCCACCCCCCACCCCCCACCATCCCTATCCCTCTCATTTCTTACTTACTTGCTTGCACTGGACGCCCTTAGGGGATGGACACACACACACACACACACACAGAGCCTCACTAAGAATAATATTATTAATAATAATAATAATAATAATAATAATAATAATAATAATAATATCTATAAGTAATCGCAAATTAATAAGAAAATAATATATACGAGTAAAATTTCGTTTCGTCTTGTTGTATAGGCTCGTATAAACTCTCAAACTCACTCACCCATCAATAAAACAAAAATAAAAATACATTAATATCAAACAGAAACATATTTGTGAATAACTTTTAGACAGAGACAAGTAAAATATAGTTCCGTCTTGTTTTAGGCTCGTATTAGCTCTCAAACTCACTCACCCATCAATAAAACAAAAATATAAATACATTAACATCAAACAAAACGAAACATATTTATGAATAACTTTTAGACAGAGAATTAAAGATTGAATAAAAAAAAAAAAAAATGAAGTAAAATTTCGTTCCGTCTTGTTTTAGGCTCGTATTAACTCTGGAACTCACTCACCTGTCATCCTCCTGTCGTTTGCAACCAGTCCCGGGAATGTAGCAACTAGGGAAGCACAACACCATAACGTCCACCACAGTGTTGGCCTCCACACCCACACCCACACCCTCGCCACTAACGCCATCTGTACAGAGAAGAGAGTAGGGAGGGTTGTATTAAAAGATAAGAGTAAATAAAATGAGAGATAGAATAAATGAATAGGTAACTCCATCTATCGAGAGAAGAGAGTGGGTGAGTTATATTTAAAGATTGAGTAAATGAAATGAGAGAAAGAGTGGGAGTGTTATATTAAAAGATTGAGTACATAAAATGAGAGAAAGAGTAGGGAGAGTTATTTAAAGATAGAGTAAATAAAATGAGAGAGAGAATAAATGAGTAGGTAACTCCATCTATCGAGAGAAGAGAGTGGGAGAGTTATATTTAAAGATGGAGTAAATAGAATGAGAGATAGAATAAATGAGTAGGTAACGCCATCTGTTGAGAGAATGTGTGGGATATGTAATTGTGAGATAAAATAAATGAATAGGTAAATTTTTAATACACTTGAAACATAATAATAATAATGAGGAAAAAACTCGTCAACGTTATCATCATTATTGTTATTACCTACTGTACTACTCTCTCTTATCGGGGTAATTCACTTTTGTTACATTGGAGTGCCTTGATTCCTTTAAAGTATACCAGGAAACAACAGGACCAGATGAACAAAAATAATGGTGTTCTGTTGCTTGGAATAGTTTGGAGGAATAATATGCTCCATATTTACCAACATTGTACTTCCCACTTAATGCTCGTCATACGATTTTTTTACTCCTTTTTTTTTTTTTTATATAGACTTACATTTGTTGACAAGAGAACATAATTATGAATTATATTGGAGTAATATATTTTTGTTGACAGAGAACGAACATAATTATAATATTATGTTGAAGTAAGGTGTATTTGGAGACAGATTACGTACCGGTAATTATATATTGTGTTGTAGTAAGATATATTTGGCGACAAGAAAAAGAACATAATTATAATATTAAGATATAGTTACGTCTGTCATCCACCCATGCAGGCTACCAACGCGTGACGACTACTCTCAGACTGGAGATTTGTATGTGTCATGGCCAGAGGAATAATATTTGTAGTAGTAGTAGTAGTAGTAGTAGTAGTAGTAGTAGTAGTAGTAGTAGTAGTAGTAATGATACTATAATAATTTACATACTATAAGTAGCAGAATTTAAGGGGGTGCGGAAGTAGGGGACAGGCTTGGTGGGGGGGGGTTTGGGGGGGTGCGGTAATAGGGGGGCAGGCTTGGGGGGGTAGAAAGCCTATCCCCTATTCCTGCACCCCCCCTAACCCCCCCCAAGCCTGTCCCCCTATTCCCGCACCCCCCCCTAAACCCCCCCCCAAGCCTGTCCCCCTATTCCCGCACCCCCTTAATACGAATAGAAGGGAGGTTGTGAAGGATAGAGGTAGTGATGGGGGGAGGGTGTAATGTGTTATGGAAAGTGGTGATGGTGGTAGTGGTGATGTAATGTGTTATGGAAAGTGGTGATGGTGGTAGTGGTGATGTAATGTGTTATGGAAAGTGGTGATAGTGGTAGTGGTGATGTAATGTGTTATGGAAAGTGGTGATGGTGGTAGTGGTGATGTAATGTGTTATGGAAAGTGGTGATGGTGGTAGTGGTGATGTAATGTGTTATGGAAAGTGGTGATGGTGGTAGTGGTGATGTAATGTGTTATGGAAAGTGGTGATGGTGGTAGTGGTGATGTAATGTGTTATGGAAAGTGGTGATAGTGGTAGTGGTGATGTAATGTGTTATGGAAAGTGGTGATGGTGGTAGTGGGGGTGCAATGTGTTATGGAAAGTGGTGATGGTGGTAGTGGTGGTGTAATGTGTTATGGAAAGTGGTGATAGTGACAGACTCCACACTATCCCCCCTACCAACCAAACGTGTGTGTGTGTGTGTGTGTGTGTGTGACCTGGTTTTGGTAACAGTGTATAGTCGTCTGGTATTGGTGGATAGTGTGGTGGTGGTGGACGAGGCCTTATTATGGAAAGTAGTGATAGGTGGTGGTAGTGATGGTGGAGGAGGGAAGTAGGTGGGTGGGTGGGTGGGTGGGGATGGGGTAACCTTCTGTA
>JAWQEG010004957.1:0-57500 GCA_033782935.1 Petrolisthes cinctipes
GATTCCTGCCTCTGTGTGTGTGTGTGTGTGTGTGTGTGTGTGTGTGTGTGTGTGTGTATAATGATTCCTGCCTCTGTGTGTGTGTGTGTGTGTGAGCATAATGATCCGTGCCTGTGTATGAGAGAGAGAGAGAGAGAGAGAGAGAGAGAGAGAGAGAGAGAGAGAGAGAGATAGAATGTGTGTGTATGTGTGTGTGTGTATATGTGAGTGAGTAAATAAGAGAGAAGGAGGAGGAGAAAGAGTCGGGAGAGGAGTGGGAGGGGAAGGGGAAGAGGGAAGGAGGATGAGGGGGGAAAGAGGCGAGGAGGAGAAAGATCTGGAGGGGGGAAAGAGGAGAGGGTGAAAATGGAGGGGAGGAGAGGGGGAGAAGGGGGCGGGAGGGGAGGGGAGGAGAAGGGGAGTGGGAGAGGGGGAAGAGGGTGGAGGGGAGGAGAATGGGAGAAGAGGTGTGGGAGAGGAGAAATAGGATGGAGGGGAGAAGGCGGGGAGAGGGGGAGAAGGAGAGAGAGGGAGAAGGGGAGAGGAGGGGAGGAGAGGGGGAGGGGAGGAGAGGGGGAGAAGGGGAGAGGAGGGGAGGAGAGGGGGAGAAGGGGAGAGGAGGAGGGGGGAAGGGGAGAGGGGAAAGGGGAAGAGGGAGGAGAGGGGGGAAGGGGAGAGGAGGAGGGGGGGAAGGGGAGAGGGGAAAGGGGAAGAGGGGGGAGGAGGAGAGGGGGGGGAGGAGGAGAGGGGAGGGGGAAGAGGATGGAGGGGGGAGGGGTGAATTTGGAGAATAAATACAATATGAATAAGAGTAAAATAAAATGATAGACAAAGATGGGCACTTGTTTGTTTATTCGCTCTCTCTCTCTCTCTCTCTCTCTCTCTCTCTCTCTCTCAAACGTTCATACACATACAAAGCTTTATGCGTGTGGTGTGTGTACGTGTGTGTGTAATATTCCCATGGCGTACACAGTCACCAACACACACACACTCTCTCTCCCTCCCCCCCCTCTCTCTCTCTCTCTCTCTCTCTCTCTCTCTCTCTCTCTCTCTCCTCTCTCTCTCTCTGACTTATCTGTTTGCAAAAGGTCTGTCAGGTCAACTCCATATACGTGTAAACCCCCCTGATGTCCTCCCACGACACACACACACACACACACACACACACACACACACACACACACACACACACACACACTGTATATACATATATTTTTTTCTTCAGTGTGAGGAGAAGAGCCACATATAAATTATAATTTTTAATTGCAGCAAAGACTTTTGTGCAATGTCTCAAAAAGAACACACACACACACACACACACACACACACACACACACTTCACCTAACCCAACATAACATATTCCTAGCCCAATCTACTGTTCAAATTTTCACCTAATCCAAACGACCTACAAACAAACAAACAAACAAACAAACAAACAAAACGACAAATAAACAAACAACAAAACACATTGACTTATTCTCCTCTCCTATAACTGAGCTCCTCCAAAACATGACCTATTCTTTTATTTTGTTTATTGGAGTGTCTTGATTCCTCCAAAGTATGCCAGGAAACAGCACCAAGTTAACATTAATAATAGTGGCCTGTTGTTGCTTGGAGTAATCAGTTGCTCCAGATTTACCAACACTGTAATTTCTCGGGACTAACCGGAATGGTTTCTACACTTTACTTGGTGCCATGAGAGAGAGAGAGAGAGAGAGAGAGAGAGAGAGAGAGAGAGAGAGAGAGAGAGGAGAGAGAGAGAGAGAGAGAGAGAGAGAGAGAGAGAGAGAGAGAGTTACAAGGAAAAGAAGTACCCTAGGGGACCTTACGATCCATACAAAGAGGGTACATGTGGGTTTAGTTGCGCAAATAGGCGACCGTCCTCGAATGTGTCATGTGAAACCATCAAGGAACACTCGCACAACGGCTTAAACACCTAGACGGTGATTTAAGACTTTGTCTAATCTGGACTTGAACTGATCCACAGAGTTGCTGTTGACTACATCAGCAGGAAGCGCGTTCCAAGTACTGCAGATGCTGTATGTAAAGAATTTACCACACAGATCATGGTTGTATCGCTTCAGTTCAAGTTTGTAGCCATGATTCCTGGTTGTGCCCTCACTGAGTTGGAAAATGTCCCACTTCGATAAGCTGACCACGCAGTCTCCGGGTTTCCGAAGAGGAAGAGAGAGAGAGAGAGAGAGAGAGAGAGAGAGAGAGAGAGAGAGAGAGAGAGAGAGAGAGTCAGAGAGTCAGTCAGTCAGTCAGTCAGTCAGTTAGTGCGTGTGTATGTGTGTGTGTGTGTGTGTGTGTTCTCGGGGTATTCATATATTATTCGTAAAGAATTTGGTTGGTACAACCAGAGGTCCTGGGTTCGAATCCCCGGTCGGGTGGAGACAATGTGGGATTGTTTCCTTAAATGTGTAACCCCTGTTCACCGAGCAGAGAATAGGTAAGGGACGTAAGTCGAGGAGTTGTGACCTCGCTATCCCTGTGTGTGGAAAAAGGTTCCAGCCTTACCCAAAGATCGGTCACTAAGAGCTCTGAGCTCATTCCGGGAGGGTAACAGTTGGTGAGCACGTGTATAGGACGTGATCAAGACCAGGTGAAACAAAAACAAACACATGCAAGCAAGTGCCGACACATCCTAGCAACCACACACACACACACACACACACACACACACACACACAAAATCACTCCCCCTTTTCAAGACAACTAATATCTCAGCTCCTTCACATAAGTATATAATGTACACACACACACACACACACACACGTATATACATTCAGGTTGGTTTGGTTCCTTTTGTCACATTTATCATAAAGTTTCGGACACACGAATATCAGAGAGAGAGAGAGAGAGAGAGAGAGAGAGAGAGAGAGAGAGAGAGAGAGAGAGTGAGAGAGAGAGAATTTAAGGGGAGATTCTCTTGTTGGTGAATTGGAAGGCTGCTGATTCCTCCAAACTATGCCACGAAACAGATCCCCTATTAGTACCATTGAGGGCGTCTGTTTTCTGGTATACTTAGGGGGAATCACAGACCTTCCAATGCAATTCACCAACAAGCGAGTCTCTCCTTAATTAATTTAGGACCCTGTGATCGTGTATGAAAATTGGAGGATTCTGATTTCTCCTGTCTATGCCATGAAACAAGCTCCTTCTCTAGGTGTGTGTGTGTGTGTGTGTGTGTGTGTCAGCATTTATTGACACCTCCTTTAATGCATTTGGGTCATATCAACTGGTAAGTGGTGTGTGTGTGTGTGTGTGTGTGTGTGTGTATGTGTGTATGTCTGTGTGCTGTTGATTCTCAGAATAAGCAAATAGAAAATAAAAATAATAGAAAAAAAAAGAAAAAAAAATAATAACAATATTAATAAATGCACGGGAATGAATAGTGCCTCAGTTAGTCAGAACACTAATGGGTGAGTATTATTGTTATTATTACTATAATTACTATTATCAATATTATTATTGTTATTATTATTGTTATTATTATTACCAATATTATTATTATCATTATTATTATTATTAATACCATTATTATCATTATTATTATTTTTATTATTATTATCATTATTAATATTTTTTAATCTTGGAAAACTCAGAAAATTGGAGGTAAACAAGTCCTTCAAATATTGCCACGAAACACACACACCTATATGGAAGGAGCTTGTTTCATGGCATAGTTAGGATGAATCAGAAGCCTCCAATTCTCATACACGATCACAGGGTCCTTAAGGGGAGAGTAGGCTATACTTTTGGTACATTGGAGTGTCTTAATTCCTCCTCCAAAGTATGCCAGGAAACAGAACCAGATGAACAAAAATAATGGTGGCCCGTTGTTGCATGGAATAGTTTGGGAGGGAATCAGTTGCTCCAGATTTACCAACCAGCCAACACTGTACTACCAACACCCTCAACGACCCTGTGATGTAGTCGGAAAATTGGAGCTTAATGAGTCTTTCAAATATTGCCACGAAACACCAACTACATGGAAGGAGCTTGTTTCGTGGCATAGTCAGGAGGAATCAGAAGCCACCAATTCTCATACACGATCACAGGCTCCTTAAGAGACGCAGACGCATCACGCTAACGCAAAAAGGGATAAGAGAAAGACGCAATTAGACGCAGGAACAAGACACACATAAATATTAACGGGAACGCAGACGCAGAAAATACAATAAAAATCAAGAAGTAAACGAATAATAATAATAGAAGGAAGACGAAGGAGAATTAAGAAGACAAAGGAGAAGTAAACAAAAAATAATAATAATAATAACAGAAGACGAAAGAAGAGACGAAAGAGAAGAAGTAAACAATGACGAATAATAATAATAATAATAATAATAATAATAATAATAATAAACCGGGCAATCCTTCTCTTGGTGTACGATTTTGAACCTGAACCTATATTAATTAATGTACACACACACACATACACATACACACATACAAGTCAGTCTGTTGGTCTCCAGGGACGTTTTTCTGTATTATTATTATTGTTAATGTTAATGTTAATGTTAATATTATTATTATTATTTATACATATATATTTTAATCAATAGTCCCTCCAGGTTGCCAACAACATGGTATCCCCTTGAAAACATAGTGTAAATAAATAAGGAGGCAGTGTACACACTCTCATTCCAGAGCAAGACACGGTGAGTTCGCTCTGAAAAAGATAAAAAGAAAAATAATGATGGTAGAAATATTTGATGAGACACGGTCCCTCATTTTGTATCATAAAACTGATAAACTGACCCTAAGACACCAACTGGTTCCATTCGCATGATTTGATTACCCTCCTCCTCCCTTCTCTCTCCCTGTCTCTTCCTGTCTCTGTGTCTGTCTGTGTCTCTTTCTCTGTACCTATAGCTACGGTAAACAACAAGACCTGTTCGTGTTCTCCACCCCCCACACCCCCAAACCACCTTATGCTATGTATGGTAGTTTGGTTTGGTTGAGAATTTTGTGACTTAGTTGAGGAATAATAATAATAATAATAATGATGATAATAATAATAACAATAGTTGTAGTGATAGTAATTGTGTGTGTGTGTGTGTATAATGATCCCTGCCTCTGTGTGTGTGTGTGTGTGTGTGTGTTGGTTCTTAGAATAAGCAAATAGATAATAATAAAAATAAGAAAAAACAAATAAAAATAATAGAAAAAAGAAAATAATAATAATAATAAATACAAGGGAATGAATAGTGCCTCAGTTAGTCAGAACACTAATGGGGGAGTATTATTATTATTATTATTACTACAGTATAATACTATTATTATTATTATTATCATTATCATTATCATTATTATTATTATTATTATTAATACTATTATTATTATTATTATTATTATTATTATTATTATAATTATCATTATTATTATTATTATCATTATTAATATTTTTTTAATTTTGACCAAAATGCATCAATATCCCGTTAAGTGTTAAGTGTCTATAAGTTACCAATATGTACAGTCACCACATCTAATAAGTATTCAAGAGGTCGTATTAAAGTTTGGAATCATCTGACATACCAGTTAATTAACGACCCCCTGTGATCGTGTATGAATATTGGAGGCTTCTGATTCCTCCTGACCATGCCACGAAACAAGCTCCTTTCATATAGGTGTGTGTGTTTCGTGGCAATATTTGAAGGACTCATTTATCTCAAGGTTTTTGACTACATTACAGGGTTCTTTAATTCTCTTGGTGGTAACTTGGAGGGCTACTGATTCCTCCAAACTATGCCACGAAACACACACACCTATATTGAAGGTGTTAAATCTGGAGCAAATTATTCCTCCAACCTATTCCTACACACAACCAGATGACATTATATTTAATCATTGGTTCTGTTACCTGACAAACTTTGGAGGATTCAAGGCACTCCAATGTGGCGTAGCTATACCCAGGGTTTTATTTACACACACACACACACACACACACACACACACACACTTGCAAGTACGAAGAAAATTCCTACACACACACACACAGGCAAGTATAAAGAAGAAAACTCCTAGAAATACATGCCATGACACACACACACACACACACACACACACACACATACTAGTCAGTCTGTTGATCTCCAGGGACGTTTTCTGTATTATTATTATTTTTTTTTTCTAATCAATAGTCCCTCCAGGTTGGTGGAGAGAGAGAGAGAGAGAGAGAGAGAGAGAGAGAGAGAGAGAGAGAGAGAGAGAGAGAGAGAGAGAGAGAGAGAGAGAGAGAGAGAGGCACCGCTGTTCTAGGAAGTGTCAGCTGTCTTTGGCACTCATTGGTCATTCAGTGTCATTTTGTCCATTCAGGCGAATATATTGAGCTGTTCATATACTGAAATGGATGTGTCTCCCCTATCAGTGCTACAGTGTGGAAGGTTGGCCAGTGGGTGTGGAGTAAAGGGGGGTGTGAAGTAATGTGGGGGGGGGCAGTGAGAATGTGGAGTAAGGGGGGGCAGAGTGAGTGCGGAGTAAGGGGGGGCCAGAGTGAGTGTGGAGTAAGGGGGGACAGAGTGAGTGTGGTGTAAGGGGGGACAGAGTGAGTGTGGAGTAAGGGGGGACAGAGTGAGTGTGGAGTAAGGGGGGACAGAGTGAGTGTGGAGTAAGGGGGGGTACAGTGTGAGTGTGGAGTAAGGGGGGGACAGAGTGAGTGTGGAGTAAGGGGGGGACAGAGTGAGATTCTTATACTCATAAAATCAACAGGATAGAGGCTGTAAATAATAACAAACAGACTCACGTAACTCAAGGCAACAACACGAGACATTCACATGAGCCGGCTTTTGTGAAGTATACAGTTGGAGTCAGAAGTCGTGTCCCAATCCCCTAGTATTATGAATCGAACCCAGGTGAAGTTTGAAGGTTCGAACAACGATACATGGTGAAGACAGAGGTGAAAGGTGTACCGTTGTTCAAACCTTAAAACCTCGTCTGGTTCCAAAGAGATTCATCGTGTCAGGGAAACGGGTCACAACTTCTGACCACGAGTGTACCACGAATGAAAATATAAGATTGATTGAGTGATTGATACTAGGAGCCGCAACAGCGAGGTCATATAGCGCCAGAGAAATGTGATAGAGAGGTGTGACAGCAAGCAGAAAGGAAATAAAATGAAAAGAGGGACAGTTGAAGAACTGAAAGGGAGTGGCTAGGGCCGAAGGGGCGCCAAAACCCTTCAAGTATTGCTCACTTCACTGCAGGCAATACCTCCCTACAAGGTGAAAATATAAGAGGGTGAGTAGATTATCAGGAACACGTGTTCGGCAAGAACCAAAGGATACAAACTTAACAAAGACAGAATTATGGGACAGAGTTTGAGAGCCGGAGAACACCGGTATGATGTGACGATATTTGTTGTAGTTACTGAGAATATTATAGTACCACCGACACCACCACCACCCCCCCCACCACCAGCACTTCTCTGGCTGTCCAGTAGTTGTGTGGATGTTGTTACAGCTACACCACCATCACCCTCTCTCTCTGTGGTAACACCATCAACACAATAACACCAATTTATCTGACTACAACACCACAACCTTCAACCTGTACAGTAACTGTGTAGACCTTTATACTGCTACACCATCACCCAGCCTGTCTGTGACAACATACAACAAGTACCATGTCACAAGTTGGAGTGCAGTGGTGTCGTGTGTGGGTGACAATGCTGCTTTTGCTGCCATCAGCACCTGTGGAAGGGGGAGAGCTGTGTCTGATGCGATCTGTGCTGATCTCCCTCCAACGTGTTCAAGCAGCCTCCTTCACGAAACAGGAGAGCCTTGACTTACCCCCTGGAGCCAGACCAGCCCTCTACTGCTCCAACAAGTGCACACTTCGAGACTGGTGTCAGTTGTGGTGTGCTTATCCCTCCAACACACCCACCCACTGCCTCATCTCCAACATTACCGTCATGCCCACCTACCAGGAGACTAACTTGGCTGATGCCCTCACCTGTCACACCACAAGACCCAAGGACCTTGCCACCCACGCCAACATCACTGCTGGGAAACAAGATATGTTTTTTTATCTCAGAGTAAAAGAAAACCTTGTAGACGGGTTTTACAACTATGATCTAATACACTGTTTTTTTACAAAGTCGAGTAACAGCGACAGATGGTTTACATTAGATTTCGGGCAGCCCAAGTGTTTCCAGCATGTGATACTGTACGTTCAGGTCAATCATAATGCCATACATTATTTCAACAACGTACAGGTTCGTGTGTCCAACGTGACAGCCGTGACACCTCCAAAAGACTTCGCAGCTTATGACCTGTTTGGTGAGTTCCCTGGGGCGGCCTCCCCGGGTCAGGTGGTGGAAATGAAGTCTCCCAAGCCCGTGTGTGCCAGGTTCATCACAGGTCATATGCTCTATAATAACTTCTTTCAGGTTTGTCATGTTGAGGTGTTCTGAGCATCAACTACATCTCCTTAGATCTCTTAAGGAGCCAGTGATATAGTCACACAGATTAATGTTACTGATTCCTCCAAACAATGACACGAATTAATTAACTTCCATATTGAGGGAGTTTGTTTCATGGAATAGTCAGAAGGAATTAGTATCCTCCAATTGGCCTAGCCTACGAGATCACTGGCCCTTTAACCCTTATACACAGAAGATACATTGTCAAACTTTTGAAAGTTTTTTATAATCAACTGAGTTACGTGTTTATCAGTATAAATTATCAATGTATTATTTATTGTTTCCTCATATATTGGGGTAGTAATCTGTTTCTATAATCAACTAAGCTACGTGTTTATCAGTAATATTTTACCAATATAACACTAATTGTCTACCCATATACAGTATTGGAGTACTTGTGATGTTTCTTGGAATATCTTCAAGGAATCTCTTACCTTTCTTTTCGCCTTATAGAACTTATCACCTTATCAATTCATACACAAATGCTTAGAACCTTACAATGTTTAAGGGTATATATGCTATTTACCATAATGCTGAGAAAAACCCACTTTTTATAGACAGAAAGTATTTTTTATGGACGTTTCGGAGGCAACTACCTCCCTCTTCAGCAGTACAGAGTTGAATGAAACATGAGAGGAAAATAAGTAGCCAACAATCTCAATAATTTTGAAGATTTCTTTTGCAAATTAAATGACTTGGTTTCATCTATCAATTTCAAAATTGAATGGGAAATTGATGGGTCCCTACCCTTCCTTGATGTTTTGGTTACTAAAATTAATGACTTCCCTACTTTCACTGTCTATAGGAAACCCACTCATTGTGATATGTACATTCATTTTTTCTCTTATCATAATGATTCTATCAAAATGTCTGTCATATCTACCTTGTTTCTCAGGGCATTAAGAATTTGTAGCCCCAAAAATTAGAGGTAGAAAACAACAAAATTTGGATTATATTCCGTAACTTGAAATATCCTGATTGGTTTATCAGAAAAGCTTATTATAAGGCTAGGAAAACCTTCTATGTTCCTAAATGTCAGTAAAAAAAAAAAAGCATATTTATGTCTTCCATATGTAAAAAGTCTGGAAAAAATTCAGTCCGTTAGCAGAGAACTTGGTGTAAACATTGCCTTCAAATATACTTCTAGTATCAAAACTATTCTTGTAAGAAATAATGCCACTGTTCAACCCCAAGCAGGAGTATACAAAATTCCTTGCAAAGACTGTGACTTAGTTTATATAGGTGAAACTGGGAGAAATTTAGATGTTAGAATGAAAGAACATAAACGTGATATGACAAATTGTAACACAAATAATGCTAACTTTGTCCATGCATATGACAACAACTACTGCATTGATTGGAATTCTGGTAAAATGATAATTAAGTGCAATAGTTTCAAGAAACGTAGAATATTAGAATCAGTATGTATACAGCACCATAAAAACTTTAACTTAAATGAAGGTATGTTCAAACTAGATCCATTAATGAGAGCACTAGTGGTCAAATCCCTCCCAGACGTAGAGTCGGGTCCCTGAGGAGAGGCCAGGTCAGGCCAGTTGGGTGAGGTGAGGTGAGGTGTGGTCTGTCTGTCTGTCATCAGAACACACCTTGTCCCTCCCTCCCCCCGTCAGCTACTTAATTTCCTCTCATGTTTCATTCAACTCTGTACTGCTGAAGAGGGAGGTAGTTGCCTCCGAAACGTCCATAAAAAATACTTTCTGTCTATAAAAAGTGGGTTTTTCTCAGCATGCTGCTCTTCACGTCATTGTGAATTACCACTCTATTTACCATAATGTGTGTAAAGACAAATGTACATGTATACATTACCGTTCAAGATGTATAAATAAGAATGGCGTATATAGCGAGTGAATTATTTGAGTTTTAATTGCTATAATATATTAAGTTACTTACCACTTATATATAATTCTTTGGACTTTGTGTCAGCCGACAACATTCACGTGTTGTCATATACAACATGGCAGTGTTGACTTCACTATTGACATATTAACACTATTCCATCCCTATAACTTGTTTGGCTTCAACAAAATCAGGTTAACACAATGGACTGTAATGTTTTTCGCACACCATTATATAGGAACTGTTAGAATATTCTCTTGATGTACTGTGATTGCATTTACGTTGAGGACATTAACTAAGATTTACATGGAATCAATTTGTTGTATTGTGGAATACATCTGTTTTGTTCTAGAATAGATTTGCTGTGTTGTTTTTGTGTACCATTATAACAAGTCAATCTGTGTCTTTTATAATTTCTACAAACTTTCACAATGGACACACGAAGCCAACAAGTTTATGTAAAGTTGTTTTCAGATATAATGTGAACAAATAACATTCATGTATTAATGCACTACTATATAGTTGTCATGTATTTAATTAATTACTTAACCAAATATAATATCACCCAATAACTATATTATAACAACATCCTTGTCAAATATATTATATTAAATATATCCTATATTTTCCCTAATTTAACCAAGCCAAGCAGACTAACCTAATGTAACCTCACCTAATGTAACTTCGGTGGATATTTGATTGTGGCTATACAAGAAAAGATAAAATGCAGCAAGTAACCACAAAAGATTACATAGTATACAAGTGTACAAAATAAATAAATAAAAACTATAGTTACGATGTTGTACTAATCAATATGACACAAATGACGATGGTTTTGGATATACAGGTGAATGGTGGAAGATAATATTTATGTAAAAGGTAATCATCACCTATCAAAAATGAGCTTCATTTTTTTTTGATGTTTCGAGTGAGTAATTACATGCAATGGGAAAACTACTGTAATAAACATCTTGTACTATCCTTGTTTTATATATTCCCCAATACAGTACTATTCTTAGTCGTGTCTGTAGCCTATGTCATTGATACTGGTGAAACAGAAACGTGGTAAGTGCAGAAAATATAAAATCAATATGTTATTATGAAGTGCGTAACTCAGGATGAGGTAAAGTAGACATATATACCTTTGCATTACAAGTTTATTGATTCTAAGTAACTATTAAATATATCCGAAATATGGAGAGGAAATTCCTTCTGCTTAATAACCAAGCAAACGGTAGTCAGTAGTAGATGATGCCACGTGATATCATAGACACTAGAGGGAAGGGGCAAGGGACATTTATATAAGGAGAGGATTCGTGATGCCATGAGACTTGTATCCCGCCGGAGTCCTGACACTCAAACGTTGTCCTAAATAACGACGCTGTGGATTTACCAAGTTGTAACCTAGGTCATGTCAACGTCATCCTTAGTCCCAGCTCAGGTCAAATACTTAAACAATCCTTACAATATCCAAAGCTAGTCCTGAGGAGATTCTCGAAACACCCACTAGAGTGTTAGTAGGCAACCGCCGACTTGCTCTCTGCCAATTACACACAACCCGTGTTAAAAACCCGTAAGAGCCAATAAGAATGGAGGAACACTGTAATGGGAGAAGAGCTACATCATATTTATTACATAAACACAGAACGCTTCGGTAGAGTACTGTCAAGAATGGGATGTGATAATTACCTTTTATAAAGAAGCAAATTAAGGACAAAATTAAGTGTTTGGCATAGAGGGGAGGTATATCAAAAACCCTATACTTAAACTTGACATTTAATTCACAAACAAACCCTAAATAATTCTAACAACCTTTACCTATTAAACTATAACTTAAACCTAACTTAGCATAACACACACAGTTATTGCCTCGTCGTATGCACTATGGATTCCACACCACCAGTACAGCTAGAGAACGGAAATAAAGTACAGATTTACAAAAATAATATACAGAAATGCCTTGTTTGTTTTGTACAGTTGTTGTTGTAATGGATGTGTATTGTACTGTTGATAATAAATGTGTGTATAGTAAATATTACACACCCATATACCCAGTGGTGTATAATGAGGGGTTTACTGTACACACATTCATAATAAACAGTACAATACACACCCATAATAACAGCAACAGGGTATAATGAGGGGTTTACTGTACACACATT
Source organism: Petrolisthes cinctipes (assembly GCA_033782935.1). Lineage (NCBI taxonomy): Eukaryota > Metazoa > Arthropoda > Malacostraca > Decapoda > Porcellanidae > Petrolisthes > Petrolisthes cinctipes. The sequence continues at coordinate 12,425 of JAWQEG010004957.1, forward strand.
CATAATAAACAGTACAATACACACCCATAATAACAACAACCATACAAAACAAAACATCACTTGATTCAAACCATCAAGACAATGATCTAGAAATTATATAATATTTTCAAATATGTTTGTTAAAATATATTGTTATATTTGTTTCAGATAACACCAGTAAGAGTGTGACAACCCTGACACCAGTAACAGTGAAACATTGCCTCGACAAATATTTTCAAGAAAAAGGTTTATATATATATATATATATATATATATATATTTTTTTTTTTTTTTTTTTTTAAGTCGTAAGTAGATGCTAGAATAGGCTTCCACCACTTTTCCTACTTTCCTATGAAATTTCCTTGTGCGTTCTTTAATAACGTATAAGGTGTTATTTTCTATCTGTTTTCCAACCGAATATCCGGTGGGAGTGGTGGGTGGGGAGGAGCCTTGTCCTTTATTTATCCTTTCCTTCAACACGTAGTCTAGATTAACGTAGTTAAACAGGTAACCTAATAAAAGGCTACTATGGGCCTCCTGTTGCCTGTACTTCCTTTGTAATATCCTCAGTAAAGTTCTGTACAGCTTTGTAATATGAGCGTGGAGCAGATGAATGTTAACTTCAATAGATTTTGGCAAAATGTAATCTAAGAATTTAATTAAGGTAACAAAGGACACTATGGTCATTTAATTTCTCAGAGATGTTTTGAACTGATATTAGCCTTTCCTCTAGTGCTTTTGATGTAAAATAAACAGTCAGAGGGCGCCATTGCTCGAGCACCCTTGCCACAGCCTGATGAAAGGACAGGCAACGTGTCTGTGAGGCATGTAGTAGTTTATGTGGCTTAGTTTTGCAAACTGGAAATCTTTGAATTCAGTTAATCTCTTTGCACTGTGGGGAAAAAAAAAGGAATATATGTCTCTAGTTAAGTCTTCAAATTGACGTGGTAGTGTTTTTGTAGCTTCTGGAGTGGCAGATCATTTAAAAATTGTTATTCCTGGCACATCTACTTTTAGTCGGTTACATACTGAGTTATAATCACCCATCATATTTGATGCCCCATCAGCTGCAAATCCTATTACGTTATCAATGGGTATTGCATTAGAATCAAGACAATTCATGATAATGGTATATAGATTTGATCCCGTTGAACCACTTGTAAGCTACTGCCGTTACCGCTATATATATCAACCATATCTAGCATCCCTGTGCGAATAGCATTAGTTTCTCTGTCATAAAATTTAAGCAATATTGTAAAGCCTTTTGTTGTACTTACGTCAGTCGTTTCATCCACAATGATTGAAAATTTATTAACCCTGAGTTTCTGGACAAGTTCGTCATTAGCAACCTTACCCAATGCTTTAATAGTCTCGGTACACTTTGTTCTTCTCATGAACATGGCCTATGCGATGGCAGAGTCAGGAAACATCTTTTTGTTAAGGGCCACTAGAGAGTCGTAATAGTAAAAGGTAGATTGTGTTCTGCAATGAAACATCAAAGCAGAATGGTTGCTAAGGCCACCCCACTGACTGTATTGTCTGTTGATGCAGGATCACTATCAGAATGCTCCTCCTGAGGCTTACCCATGTTGTTAAGGTGTGTCTTGGCCTTCTTATGCCTCTTCAAGGTGGAAATCCCTGCTCCAACGTCCCTATTGCATACTTTGCAGTACCCGGTATGCCTTAGTAGGGTCCCAATCCTTGCGGGCCAGCCAGTAGAGCATGGAAAGTAATATTATGCTATGAAAATATATTTGTATGGCCTATATAAAATGATTTACTTGCATGTTAATTAATGCTGCAAAGGTTGGTTCTCACACTAGTAATTCCTGGACTTTGTAGAGAGTGAGACTTGTCTGCCGTGGCCGAGAGGAGAGAGAGCTGCTGCAGGAGGGAGCGTGGTATGTTGTGGCTTGGTAGAGCAGTGGGCGAGGTCGGTGGCAGAGGCAAGATGCGAGTGCAGGTCGAATGCTGGCTGTAGAGTGATTTGAGCTTGGCCCGTCCCGCTCCATTTATCTCGTTTGGTTGGCTGCGCGCGCAGGTGTCATGGCGGCCCCCATTGGCAGGTGAACAGGTGAGGACGGGGAAGTTTTTTTTTTTTTTTTCTATACCTCAACCTCGGGGCTGTAGGCTATCAGTAGCCCGTGACTCTTGCGAGGCCCAGAGATTATTGGGTGTCTCACCAGATGAGACAGTGGAGCTTCGTGATGATGTTGTTACTGTAGCTTCCCTTCTGCCCCACTAGATGACGACACCTTATTTATACACGTCACTATCAGGGGAGAGCAGCTACACCGTCACTCACAGCATCTTGGAATATGGTCTGGTATCTTCTATGTTGTGAGTTGACGACGATGTAGGGGGTATTTTCTTGACGTGTCGGCGTAGCCAGGATAATTGACGAACAGCTGGACCCAGTTCACCTCAGAAAAATCCCAGACGTTTTCTCGTGGATTCTAACCCGGGTCCTAGACATTTGCAGTCCGTCTCTTTATCCACTCTGCCACCGCCTCCCCAAGGTGCTTGGTGCAAGGTGCTTGGTGTCTGCTACATACATATGACCATCAGTTGCCTCAAATATTGTAGTCCTAATGATGACTAAACGCACATATACTAAAGAAATTTATGGGTTACTGTTCTGATAATACCAATTATATATAAGTGTTTGATATACAATAATGAACAGCATTACCATTAAGTTTACAAAATAATATGTTATTGCATATTATATAAAATATAGAAAACTTATTGATATAAGAAAACGTTTACTTAGTTAACTGTATTGGAGTAACTATACTATATAATAATCGCCAATTATTATATATACAAATATATATAATGCACATACTCACCCAAAATCTATGTCTATCGGCTTGTAGATGCTCTATAAAACAGCAGCGTGGCAGGTCTGATACAGAAGGCTCTGTACCCTGACACAGAACAGGAAGATCTGGCTGCCTGTCCATTGCACTGGCCTGTTATCATCTCCTACCAACTCAAAATTTGTTATTGTTGTCCAAATACCAAACTAGGAATGGAGGAAAATGCAATTTAAACATATACAAATATATATTATTAATTTTTATTGAAGAAATGTCCAACAAAACACGTTAAATTACGAATACCGAATAATTTCAGAGGATCGGTAATGTGACGTCACTTTCTACCGACTACGTCATCGATGCTCACTTTTTTCCCGACTAGCAGACGAATTACCGTCAAACGGCAGGATTGTCGGGCACCCGGGAAGATTTAGGACGCCCTAACTACTTAGGAACAGGATAGGGTGCCCTAAAAATGTTTTGTGTATACCGACTTAGGGCATGAGATAGGATGTCCTAACCTGTCCCTATTGTAACGTCAGGAGGTTGTTACTACCCAAGGGTGTACAGTAGACTACAATACTAGACACGGGTTTATTCACAGAGTATAACAGAGTAGAATGTTAGTAGACCCAAGCACAGGTAAAGGTGACTTCTGTAGCCTCGCTTGCCAGGGTAGCCGATACGTTGCTTGTAGAATGCTTGAGGTGTTGCTTGGAGAAGGTTCGTGGTGTTGCTTGGAGAGAGCTTGTGGTGTTGGTTGGAGAATGCTTGGTGTCTGTGGCGTAGTAACTTGATGTAGCATGGCAAGGCTAGGCAGCTGGTGGAGCGGAAGGGAGGCTGGTCTACCCAGTGTGAGAGTTCCCTGGTAAGTAACGCTGGAGGCCCTGCTGCGGAGCGGGAAGGCTTGACTGGCTCGGTTGCTATGTTGCAGGTGTAGACTCACTCCATGATATGTGGGTAAGTATGAGAAAGCATAGCAAAATATGACAAACCTAGTGCTTGGGTCACTACACTTGGGTCACTACAGCAGGTCAGGACACTTTTGAGTATCCGGCCCCTGGACTGTACACACACTCTCTGCTTCAGGTTGAGAGGAGGTTGAGGGAAGGTGCGCCCAGTCTGGGAGGAGCCCCAGTCGTGGTCCGAGGTAAGCTGGACTCATCTTGAAAAGAAAATTATTCGGTAGGAATGTTGGATGAAAATGGAGGATGGGTAGGGTAGTCGGGCTGGCGTGTTCCCGGGATGTGCCCAGTCAAAACAGTCGCAAATTTTATGGGAGCCCGCACAGCCTCGGCCCAGCCATCAAAGTATGGACACTTAATGTAACACTTGACTCGGAAATTTATCAGCACGACCCAAGTAGTCATAAACAGTTGCCCATTGACAATTGGATGTGTCTACATCAGGCAGGGCGTTCTCAGAGACGATGAGACTAGAACAACCAGTACCTCGGATAATGGTTGAGGTCCAAGTACCATTGATGATTCCTGAAACACAGTAATTAGACATGTTTTTATCCTCTAAGCAGAACCCAACCTGAACAGTAGTTAAAGGCCCGAGGATTCTTAGGACACCTAGGCCTGATGTGTCCTTCTTCTCCACAATTATAACATCTAACAGTTGAACTTGGACCATCCGAGGTACGACGAATGGCTTCTGGGATAGCCTGTTCCATTAGTCCAGTTTTCTTGTTGTGGGAGGAAAAAGTCCTAGGATACGCATTGCGTGCAGAGGCCCAATCGTCTGCTAACTGGACAGCTGTATCTAGCGAGCATACTTCTTGTTCCTTAATAAACGTGCGGATGTCTACATTAAGGGAGGAAAGAAATTGATCCAGGACCATAAATTCCTTTAAAGACTTATGGGTACTATCAATGTTACAAACATCTAACCATTGCTCAACCAAACTGTTAAGGTGAATACAAAATTGTTTATAAGTCTCCCGTTGGATCTTGCTGGGTCTGAAGTCCATTCTGAACCCGTCAGGAGTTCTTCCTAAATTTCTCAACAGAGACTTCTTCAGAAGGTCATAATCGGTAATAATTTCGGAAGGGAGAGAGGAGTAAATCTTGGCAACTTTGCCCGAAAGTAAAGAACCTAGTCATATGGCATAGGTTTCCTTATCCACTTTTAAAAGTTCGGCATTTCTTTCAAAACGAGTTAGATATGGAGGCAAATCCTCACCATCGTTGAAGGCAGGTAAATTTGGTAAATCAGCACAGTCTAAAACAGAGACACGAGACAAGAGCTTAGCTGAAGCAGCAATCCGAGAATGCTCAATTTCTTTCTCTGCTTCTTAGCTTCTTTCTTAGCTTCGCTAACTCAAGCTTCCGTTGCTGTTCCCTCTCCTCTCGCTGCTGTTCCCGCTCTTCTCTCCTCTTTTGTTGGTGTTTTTCCAGCTCAAAAGATTGTTGTTGTATAACATAGCGGCCTCCTACTTCTCTTATGAGGCCTAGTTCCTCAGCCTGACTTTTCAGCTGCTCAAAACTGGACATGTTGATAGGAAGAAAACTAGGTTAAAAGGCCACAATCCTGTAACTTCACAAACAAAGACTCAAGACGAGGAAAACAGGACTGACACATGTAACTTATTATCTTAAAAATAACAACCAATGAATGTAACTACAATTGGGATAACATTTGTTAGACTCAATAGTTGTACTATACCAGTGTGGGATAACACATAACAGCAATAACATACTGTACATACATACTGTACATACATATACCAGGCCTTCATTTCCACGCTAGAGGTAACCCCGTCACGTCGCACACCCTCCGAAACAAAATGACCAAAAGTAGAACCCCCCCCCCAACCACACACACACACATATACACTCCACATCTCATTCCCCCAATCCCTGTTGGAGGAGGGAGCAACCCCCATCGCACAACCACATCCCCTTGTGGGACTACAAGGGGCATAGTTATGTTTACATCCATAGCAAGGCCCGACAGCAAAAGCTGGTTTACCACTGCCACTTCAGCATTCAGCAATAACAATATATAAAAAAACATAACCTATCCTAACCCAGCGTCTGTGGAATGATAACCACTAGACGAAAGGAAAAACAAAACCGCCGGTGGAATGAAAGCCACCTGACCAACTCACTTCTGGGCCACGACAGTCAGTGCGTGCTCAAGACGACTTTCGAAAATTAACACAAGGCGAGAACCCAAATCCTTAGATGAGAGTGGAAGTAAGCATCCTGGCGAGGTCGCCACATAAGGGAGGGCGTTCTGATCCCTCAGGTTCTTGCAGTAGAGAATGTAGAGCACGTCGTCTCTGACATTAGTTACCAGGATTCTTTAACACCCCACTTCCAGTCCAAGGATCAGAGAAACATAAACCACATCTATATCAATATAATATTAACTCAATACATGGTATTACACCACAAAATTAGAGACAATATCATACAGTTACAACACTTGACAACACTCCACAACAGACAACACAATACAACAGACTGATAACACAATACAACACACTTCACCACAATACTTCTCAAAATGAGACACAATATAATGTCAGCAAACTTCACCACATCACAACACTTCACTCTACTCGCCAGACACCGATACAGCACCACTTTCTCTCAACTTAAATACGAGAAGTAGGAGGGCAATCCCGTAGCGTGAGTAGGAGACGAATCCAGGAGACAGCTGGTAGGAAATACGAGGTGGATGGTCGAACAAGAAGTGATTGTAACTGCAGAGAGGGAAGTAGAAGAAGCCTATGCCACTTGTTACTCGAGAGCTGGAGAGATGCCTTATGATCTTTTTTTTTTTTTTATTTTTTTTTTTATTTTTTTTATTAATTCATTGCGCCGTAGCGTCAGTCAATAGGCAGACAACAGTACACAAGGGTAAGCGGGACTCACGAGAACCCAATGACCACATACACACACAAGCACACACACATGCGCACACACACTCACATCACGAAAACATAACAGAATGAAGCACAAGCATACAGACAAATATTTATATCATGACCTACTTAAATCCACCAAAACGAGGGTGGCGCACCAGAAGTTCCTCCAGAACCTGATGGTTCAGCAGGTGTCGACAAACCACATCAAGTGGCAGGCCCTGGGGCAGCAAGTGTCGAACAGTGGGGCAGGCTAGGCAATAGTGCTCTATAGTGTTAGCACGAGGCGCTCGACACAAGCGACACTCAGTGAAGGGAGGCTCACCCTGCATCCCAGCAACCTGCCACGGTGGCCGGTAGCCAAGCCTCAAACGAGCAGAGACTACATTGTGCCTCCGAACCATGAGGCCTCGACGACGGTAGGAATATTTGTGATGGCAGACAGACTCGTAATGGGTGATGGAGATGCTGAAGGGCCTCTCTGCATCCCTGCGTCGCCGTACAGGGAGGAGAGCGGCGGAGCGGACTTTAGAGAGGTAACATGTCAGGGAGAGAGGACGTCCAGCACCACGAGGAGGCAGATGGCAGGCTTCCTTTGCGAGTCTGTCAACTGTACCATTGTGACGTAAACCTACATGGGATGGCACCCATAAAAATTTGACAGTCAAGTTACGGTGACGCAATAAGGCCAAAAACGATAAAATCTGCTGAATAACAGTAGAGTGTGTGGGCTGAACACTAGAGAGGGAATGAAGGGCAGGTTTGGAGTCACAAAAAATGGCAGCATTCACTCCACGTTGACAAACAACACTAACAGCATCCAGAATGGCATACAGTTCACACAATGTTGAGCTAGAGTGGTTACAGAGACGACGGCCAACCCAGCCCCCTGGAGGTGACTCCAGGTCAGGCGAGAAAACAGCACAACCTGCTGCACCATCCACCTGCAATGAGCCATCAGTGTAGAGGCAGTATGGATCTGTGATGGAGGAAGTCACTGTTTCTATGTGTTCCAGAGCCAACTGCTGCTGTAGAGAAGGCAGCTCCGACTTGGAAGTAGGTGTAAAGCTCACATCAGGTGTTGGTAGCATCCATGGAGGGGGCCCTGGGGGGACGTCTGCAACCATTATATCTATATTAAGACCACGGAGCACAGAGGAAACAGACCTTATAAGAGTACGTCCAGCAGGCAGTATGGGAGGGACCGGGTAGTTTGGTCTAAGAGAAGTCCTGACTAACTGAGAGTAATGGGGTGAAAGATGTGGGAAATGGAGGCACTTGACAGTGAAGCAAGTAACATTAGAATAAATTCTCTCCACTAATGGGGGAAGACGCAACTCACGCTGCATGTTCACTATCCTGGTCGACATTGGACAGCCGAGAATAATTCTCATTGCTCTATTTTGAAATTTTTCTAAAGTTTCCAGAGTAGCCCTAGGAAGTTGAATCAGAGCAGGGGAAAGGTAATCAACAACTGAACGGATAAAAGCAATATAGATGGTCCTGGCTACTGGGATGGAGATGCCCGAGGAGTTGTTAGATAGCCATTGAAGTGGTGTAAGTCGGCGCTGGAGACGACCCAATAAGTCCTGGACAATGGGATGGTCTTGAGGTCTGGCAGGGACAATCGGCCAAATATTGACTGGCGCACCCAGGTAGCAGTACTGGGAACACATGGGAATGACAGTCCCTCCAATGGTGAACACTGGCTGAGCTTGAGGAAGGCGGCAGGTGAATATTCTGCTCTTATCTGGGGAGACAATAATGCCACAGTGAGAGGAGGCCACAGAGAAGGAGTCAAGAAACCGCTGGAGATCCCTTGGTGAGGTAGAATGAACACAGATATCATCAGCATAGCACGTAATTGTAGTTCCAGGAATATCAGGGAGAGAAGTGAGCAACCGATGCATCAGAATATTAAATAACAATGGGCTGAGAACACCACCTTGAGGCGTACCAAGATGAAAACTGCGCAAAGGACTGAGTGCACAACTGAAAAACACACGGGAGGTCCTGTTACTCAGGTAGCCCCGAATCCACCGTAGTAGATTACCCTTTATCCCAAAGTCAACCAGTTGATCCAAAATGACGTCTCTATTAGCAACATCGAAGGCACTTCGAAGGTCAATGAAGGCCACCACACTGTCCCTGGAAAGGCGAGAGTACAGGTCGACTAGGCAGTGATGTGTGCTCCGCTGGGGAAGGAAACCAAACAGCCATGGAGAGAGGCGATCCTGCAGTCTGTACATGAGACGATTGAGTAAGATTCTCTCCATAACCTTACAGAAACAGGAAGTAAGGGAAATAGGCCTGAACTTCGCAGTGCCGGGCTTAGGGATGGGTATTATTGTGCTGCTGGTCCAGGCTCGTGGTTCACAACCGTCACGAAGACAAAGATTGTACAGTCGAAGTAGAGGGTTCCCAGGAACTTGTTGAAGTAGGCGCAGCACAGCATAAGTAATACCATCATCACCAGGGGAAGAAGCTCTACCCCGAATGAGAGCACGGCGCAACTCCTCCTCAGCTATCTCCTCTGCATCATCGTCATCATCTTGTAACAGAGCAGACATTAGACGTAGCCGATGGACAGCAGCACGGGAAGCGAGTGCATCTTGTATGTGGATGGGTAGACTGGCTGGGGTAGATTGTTCTGACCAGGCATCGACAAGTTGTTTGGCATAATCGGCAGGAGTGTGATGACGAGCAGTGGCCGGTGTCTTTTTAACAACCCGACGGATGAGGTGCCACATAGAAGCCACACTTGTTTGCTGGTTGATGCTGTCCGTGAACCGCTGCCAAGACTCAGTGTGAGCACAATCCTGCAGGGCAACTAAAGCGTCCCTAGACATCTGGTAACGATGGAGTAGGTCAGGGGTTGGGTTGGCTTGAAACAATAGGCCATCACGTTCAGCCTCCTCCTTTGCCTCCTGTATACGTGCATCCAGCGTCCAGGAGTGGGCAGTATGGCGATGCTGGAGGTGTGGCCGGGAGACGTATAGCCTATAAAAGTCATGAGTAGCAGATACAAGATCAGAGTACAACTGTTCAGCTGATGATATGTCAAATGTAGGGAATACATGGGCCATAAATAAGATGTAAGTCGGGCAATATTTAGGGGGCACAGCAATACGCAAACGAGTGGCTGAAGCACCTGACCCAGCAGTTAGAGAATAATGAAACCGAAGAGCAATGTGATCAGAGAATAAGTCTGGCACGGAGAAGCACTGGACCTGAGATGCTATCAGGCCAGACGAGAGGATGTAATCCAGAGTACCTCCCCGGCAATGAGTGGCACCACCAGTGTCCCAGTGTGTCAGATGATGCTTGCTGATGTATGAAAGGAGACGAACACCATTACGATTAATAGAGCCAGTACCATCACCCAAATCAGAATGCTGAGCATTAAAATCTCCCATATACACCATACCACGCACTGTTGGAGAAGGAAGAGCCTCAAGAGTGAGTCTAGCTGGGGCAGAATAGACATTACATAGTTGGAGTACTCCATTCCCAGGTAGAACCTCAAATAGCTGAAAGGTCATGTCAGGATCAGTGGAGGTACGGAGAAGGCGATGTGGCAAGGAGCTATGTATGTAAGTCAGGAGACCATTCCTTACCAGATGAACATATGGCACATAACCTGAGAGGGGAGGAGCTTGCCCAAGAGCGAGCGGCCGTCCTGGAAATGCTTCCTGGAGAAAAATAACACTGGGATGATGATGAAAAACATAGGCCTTGAGTTGAGTGAGCTTAGCATAACTGGTGATACCACATACATTCCAGGAGATGACATCCAGCCGGCAATCACTAGCGAACTCTGTATTTGGAGGTAGAAGTCCGGTGAGTGGGGGCAGATGAGCGACCTGGAGAAGAAGATGGACCAGGAGAAGGGACTGACTCGAAAAGCTTTTCAAGGCGAGATGCAACAGTATCCATCTTTTCGGTAAGGGTAGTGACAGTTGAGATGATGGCCTGCTGAGCCTCGACCAAGGTGGAGAGTTTGGAGTCATTGGCAGCCTGAGCGGCAACCAGCCCATCAATCCTGGCTTCAAGGGCAGAAAAGCGGTTTTCAAGAGCCGTACATCGTGCCATGAGGGTAGCAACAGACTTGCGGAGGGCCAGGTCTGGAGGTGAGGCAGGGTTGGTAGGAGGAGCAGACTGGGGAGGTGGTGGTGGTGGTGGTGGTGGTGGTGGAGGCGGAGCAATAGTAGAGACACGAGCCTGGACCTTACGTCGAGTACATCCATGCCACACGTTAACCCCTGGCTGAAGGCATCGTGGACACTTCCATCGAGACGTATCTTCAGGAGGTGAAGGCTCAGAGGTGGAGGCAGCAGGACGTGATGGTTCACCCCTGACAGGACACGTCTTGGAATCATGGTCGGCTGCACACCATGCACACTTCGGCCTGGCAGAACAGTACCGGGAGATATGCCCAACTCCCCAGCACCTGTAGCACCAAGGCTGGTCATTATGAAGTTTCCTCACCTCACACGGTGGAAGACAAGGGAGGAAATCAAAGGAAATCTCATTTGGAGGTGGATCGGGTTGACTCCAGACAACAACAATACGGCTAATGGGGGAACCATCTTGGAAAAAACGACGGGCAGAGTACACACCAGGGTATCCTTTGGCAAGTTTCGGGTCAACATCAATAGGAAAACGGGTGAGGATGTAGCTGGGGAACTTACGAGGCCTCTCAGGTGAGTCTTCAAGAATGAGAGGCAGAGATAAAAATTCACCATCCTTCACTCTATCAATGATGTCCTGACGCTTCCTAGAGATGTAGACAAACCGGGAGGTGACAGCAGCCATCTTGACTTCAGCCAGTTCACGCTGCAACTGGAAGGCCCTGTTGACATCAGACAACCAACGCAGCTTTGTGTCTGTAGATGGGTTTCCAGAGAAGGAGAGTTTGACATAGGCATCTCTCGGGGCAAAAGCAGGAAGGTTGGACGAGGGCAAGGAGTTGGTATACAAAGAAGAAACACCAGGGTGAGGCAGAGAAGGTACGTCGTGCACAGCTGAAGCACCCTTGGCAGTCTTGGCAGCTGGAGGTAAACAGTCCACACCATCGGAATCCTGCGAGGAGTCGGACGAGGCATCAACAGGTCGCTTGGTAGAGGTTGAGGAGGTGGACGGCTGCAACCTGAGCTGCGGAGTGACCGAGGAGAGGGGGGGAGGGTTGCGAGAAGGCAGTTCAGGCCAGTGATCCTCAATTGGAGACTCGTCTTCCTCCGACATTGCCAAGTCGGCCTCCAAGCAGGAATCCGCACTCTCCATCAGGCCAGGCAAGGCCTAGATGGAAAGGAAACAACAACACAAACAACTAAACACTCAATCAGCCAGGGACACACACACAGACAATCACAACAAAACTATACACAGAACCACAACAGACAAACAACACCAGCAACACACAAACAAGAACTCACAAACAACACAAAAAACACAAACAAGAACTCCAAAACAACACAAAACAACAACACAAACGAGAATGGAAGCAGAGCGCCACGAGTACGTCCACACTCCACCTGTTCTGGAGCGAGACTGCCTTATGATCTGTACTCAGCAATGAGGAACCTGGCTCTGCCCATCTGGAGGAGAGTGGATACGACGTCGACTCTGTCCTGGATCACATGACCATCACGTCACTATTACGTCACTTTCACAATGGGAGGGGGAGGAGGGAGATGATGACTGGCGATGACTGAATCAACGAACTGGAACCAAACTAAAAGTCGATCATAAGTTACTAATTTGAGTCAGTGTGAATATGTGTGAGATTGGAAATATTAATAACATTGACCTCCATAATAATCTAAAGTAAACAATGATACTAATAAGTGATGGATTATTGAATGAATCATTAACAGAGACTATATTCTTTGGTGAAGCAGCCCTACCATGAACAGAGATACGAGTTAATACAGATTTGGGTGTTTCAACCCAGACAGGAGAGATTCTCTAGTTGGTAAATTGGAAGGTCTCTGATAGCTCCAAACTATCCCACGAAACAGATCCCTCATTAGTACCATTGAAGGCATCTATTTTCTGGCATAGTTAGGAGGAGTCAGTAGCTCTCCGATTTTCCCTCAAAAGAATCTTCCCTTAACCCTATCAGCGCTGTCTCAGATGGCAATCGTTGCTTTGCGACCCTAGGGCTGTGGACAGTACACTGAACGATAGTTTAGAAACACTTAAAAGGTTTGGTTTGACAGAATGTAAACATTGATTCCTTGTACTTACTTTATATTTATATTTTTATTCAATATCTGGTAAATAACAGTAATTCTTTTTAATAAAAATATGGTAATGAGAAGAATTGGTGAATGTCGCTGCTACTTATACCCTATTCACTTGTTATATGTGTAGCCTAATATGTATATTCGTCGTGTATTGAAACCTAATGTTGTACAGTCGGCGACAGAAGTCCTGTCGCCTCACCTGCTTCACCGAGACACGCAGTGTTCATGGACTCGAGAAATACGCTCGTTTCCTACACCTACTAATCTCGAATCTATGAACATCCCTTGCCTCGGTGAAGCAAGTGAGGCTACAGGACTTTTGCTGCGGACTGTACAGCCCTATTTTTTTTATATTGTGTTCTTTTTAACACTATTATAAATACGTAGCTATATTCACAATATTAATTATAAATATATAATCAACACTGGAGGACACTGTGATGGACGTTATAAAAATAACTGGCTAAATATGCTGTATTAAATTTGCCGTGGGATGCGTTATATTCTATCCCATCCTAGCTTGCTCGTCGCTGATTGGTCAGTTTCTCCAGGCAACCTCCCGCTCCTGCTTCCCTTTGCCGTGACAAAACATTGCAATGCCAAAAAATGACAAAATGTGGTACTAAATACATAGGAAAGGAGAAACTATGGTAAAAAAGGATAAGACAAGCTATTTGGGGAATTTGGACAGCATATAGGCTCTACATAGAAGCTGTACGGAACTTTTTGGCTTTTGTATACGTGGCACCACCGCGTCGGGCGCCCCTGTCCTGTTCCCGTACACGATTTGGTATAGTTCCGTTTCTCACGTACACCGTGTATGGTCAGTGACGGTAGTGTCGTAGTGACTGTGACCCGTCAGTCCTTCCTTAAGTGGCCTGGGATAAACACGAGTGATACCACATTGATTTGTTTTTGTTCACTTATATTAACTCAAAAGTTAATTAAAAAACAAATATGAGTGCCAAAAGTAGTAGTGATGAAGGCAGTGACGCTGACACACCTAAAAAGAAAAGAAAATATGAGCATAAATATCAAGACAAGTGGGCACATGACGGAAGGTTTTCAGCCTGGATAAGTAAAAGTAAAAATTCAGACAAGGCTTTCTGCAGTGTGTGTAACTGCGAATTAGCAGGGAGCATAACTCTACTAGAAAGACATAGTAAGATTGAAAAGCACATGAAAAATTTGGAGTCCAGGGATAAATCAAAGAGACTAACGTCCTTTTTTCAACCATCAAAGTTATCAAGTTTTGAGAAACAGGTTGCTGCATCAGAACTAAAGTTATGTGCTTTTGTTGCAGAACACAACTTGCCTATTGCTGTAATGGATCATTTGCCAGGACTTATGGCAAATGCAGCACCAGACTCAAAAATTGCAAGTTCAGTGAAGTGTGCGAGAACGAAGGCAACGTCTCTTTTTAAGCAAGTAATGGGCCCTAGTTACTTTAATCACTTAATATTTCACTTGAAGAAAACAAAGTTTTCCCTAATCATAGACGAGTCGACCGATTTGTCAACAACAAAGCATCTTGTTCTCATTGCTCGTTTTTATGATTTAGATATTCACAAGACTCAGGATAACTTTTTGTGTTTATTGGAAGTGAAAGACTGCACAGCTCGAGGCTTATACAGTTCACTAGTAAACTTTTTTAATAAGCATGAAATTCCTGTAGAAAACCTAATAGGGTTTGCAAGTGATAATGCAAGTGTAATGATGGGTGGCAGAGCAGGTGTACAAGCATTACTGAAAGAAAGAGTTCCTGCCCTTTTTGTTCAAGGTTGCGTCTGCCACTCAATGCACCTGTGTGCGTCTTATGCCTGCAAGGAACTTCCACAACGAGTGGAAGAATTAGCTAGGAATGTGTATTCATACATAATGAACAGTCCCAAAAGACTCTCAGAGTATACTGAGTTTCAAGTGTTCACTGAGACTCGACCTCATAGGATTTTACACCCAAGTTGCACTCGCTGGTTGTCGTTAGAAGAGGTTGTGAAAAGAATCATGGAGCAATGGCCATCACTTACGCTATATTTTACATCAGCTGCATTGGAAGATGGTATGGCTGTTGCTTCATCAGTGCTGCAAGAATTACACAATCCAATAACCAAGATGTTCTTTGCCTTTTTGACATTCATTTTACCTGCTGTAAATAAAGTGAATGTAGAATTTCAAGCAACTTCCTTTAGAGTCCACAAACTCTGGAGCTCTATCAACAGCAGTGTAAAGGCTATTCTTAGTTATTTCATGAAAAGGGAATCCTTGAAGGATAAAGATCTGAGCAAAATAAACCCTAAAGATCCATCAAACTATCTTAAGTTAGAAGACATATATCGGGGAGCAAGAGTTGAAAGTATTGCCTTGGAGTATTCCTCAAGTATCTCAAAGAAAGACCTACACGAATTCCAGGTAAAGACACTGAACTTTTATGTTACCCTGTCAAATCAAATGTTCCAGCGCTTCTTCTCTGGGACGTATGACAAATTACAGTTAATGGAAGCCTTAGATCCCGAAAACGTGCGTGAAGGAAAGCCGAAGTCTGTCATTCCTTTAGCAATTAAGTTCCCTAACATAATTAAAGAGCAAGATTATGAAGAACTTAATAAAGAATGGAGGGAGCTTACCCTATTTGAAATTCCATCTTTGCGTGAATCAATGGAACCAGAACAGTTTTGGTTTAATGTTTCAAAGGAAAAGTGTGGCGATGGACAAAGATTTCCTAAACTATCAAAACTAATGAATAACTTAATGTCCCTGCCTCATTCATCTGCTGCAGCTGAACGAATATTCTCAATGGTGAGCAATATCAAGACCAAGCACAGATCAAGACTCCAAACTGCTACATTAAATGGTCTACTCCATAGCAAGGCTCTCCTCCAAAGTGTGAAGTGCAAAGATTGGCAACCTTCTACCGAAATACTGAAAATAATGACTGCCACGAAGACTACACCAGAAACGAGAGAAGAGGAGGACCTGCAATTTTAATAATCAGTGCATTGTAAGGTAAGAAAATAGCATTTAAATATGTTGGTACATTTTGTTCTCATGTGGTACTTTTCACTGGTCCGATGTGGCACTATTTATAAAAGTGGAGTGGCAACACTGCATTGCATTTCTCCGCGGTACAATTTGTTATTTTTTTCTTGATGCCTCACTTATTTCGCATAATATCTACTTGGCACTTTGGTAACCTGACAGAATAATGATAGAGGATTACTTTTATCGTGAAAAAAATATCCATAGCATTAAAAATAAACGATAAAATACGAGTTGAAGTGAAAGGAGCGGCTAAAAATGTTTATACCACTTTTTTTATATGGCGAAATTTATTTACAATTATTACGCTACCATGACTAAAAATGGGTGGATGATGTAGAGAAAATCCTCCTGCATGTCATGGTGGTATAAGATTGTAGATAAGACAGAAATTATTGCAGGGAACGTAATTTTAATGTTAAGATGTCACTTGACGCTCCAAGGTGCACCCAGTGTTGCCAGGTACAGGGAAATTTCTCTGTTTTAGGGAATTTTGGAGTCCACACAGGGAAATAATATACAGTTCGTTCAAGAGTAAACAGGGAAATTTCTACCAGATGAAATACTTAAAAGACCGTCAATGTTCAAGAGTAAACTAGGAATAATTGAGGTAAAAAGGGAAATTCTGATGCTGAAGTGATAGAAATTTCGTCAAACTAACCTGGCAATACTGTCACAGATGACATTCACATGAGCGCGGGAAAACAGGTGCACCCAGTGTTGCCTGGTTAGCTTATGTCATCTGAGCTGGTAACACTGTGTGGGGAATGGTGGCATTCTAGGTAATATAGATTGTATCATTTTCCTCTACTATGTTCCACCTACTCTGATTCCTCACTAAATAAATGTTACCAGCTCAAATGGCATAAACATGATACGTGGTTGCGAATTTACGAGCTCGGGTGTACACTATATATCGAATTTTAGTGAAGAATAATACAGCTAACCAAACACACCCTGTCTCATTGATGTATGGAAGGTAACTGACGTAAGTGACGTTCTAATGACAAACTGGCAAGTTGGCAACTCATATAGCCACAAGTCACACCACCTACCACATCGCTATGATCGCAGTGTCAATTGTTAACGTGTTTTCGTAATATTTCGAAACAAAAAAATACCAATATCGCTGTAATTTGATACTGAGCCGATTTCAACCCAGTTTTTTTTACTCAGAGTGATTATTGGTTATATTCTCTGAGTTTTGGTAGTACCAAATGTTTAATATTAGGCTTTTATAAGAACACAGTATTTATTTGTGGAAAAGCTATTGAAGGTATCCAAAAGTCACCGTGTCGGCACTGATACTGTTAAGGGTTTGGGGGCCCCTACTGACCCCGTGCACTGCCTGCCTTTCATTTCTTCAGTTATCCCTCTTTTCATTCTATTTCCTTCTTGCTTTCTGTCCCTCTTCCCTATCTCCTTTGTTACAGGGTCTTTTTATGTAGCTCTTGTTTCTCCCTTTGAAACGTTCCTATCTTATTAGGAGGAAAAATAACGTTAAATAAAGGGGATAGTACAGTGTTGGTGGTAAATCTGGAATAACTGATTTCTCCAAACTTTTCCAAACAGCAGACCACCATTATTAATCATGAGTAACAATCATGAGTAACATGATTATTAATCATGTTACTAATGAGTAATTAAAAATTATGTAATTGTATTTTAATCATATAACATTTTAATTATATCATATTTTAATTATATAATACTTTATTATATTTTAATTAATATTTTAATTAATACTTAATTAATAATCATGTTACTCAATCATGAATAACAAGTCCTCGGAGGATCCTGGGGATGGGTCACTATACTCCCCTCGTGTTGAATCTTTTGTTCTTTTGTTGACTGCCACATTGGTTGACGACCCATCGAGATGCCCTGGACCGTTGCCTGATAAACTCTCCATCAACTTTCGCAGCATTTGTGGCCTTTCCTCTAACTTCCCTTCTGTCAAACACCACCTCTTCTCCGTTAAACCTCATCTTCTCTTCCTCACCGAAACTCAGATCTCAGCAGCAACCGACAGCAACCCATTTTCTGTCTCCTCTTACTTTCTCTATCCTCAGTTTCGTGCCAAAGGCGGCTGTTGCGTATACGTACAGTACGCAACGACCTCACTTGTTCTCGTGTTCCCGAACTTCTGAATTCTCAACCATCTGGCTAAATACATCTGTGCTGTATATATCTCTCCTAACTCTACTGACTATCCAAAATTCTTTGCCTCTCTTACCTCAATAGTGGAACACATTCTAAATATTTCTTTCTCCTTTCTCAGATATCTCCGTTTTATGATATTTCAATGTTCACCACCTCCTTTGGCTCCCATCTCCCTTCACTGATCCACCTGGTGAACAAGCCTTCATCTTTTCTGTCCTCAACGACCTAAAGCAGCTAATTCAGTACCCTACCCGTATTCCAGACAGTCTTGGAGATCAGCTTAATATCCTTGACTTATTCCTAACCTATTATCCTTCTGTTTATACTTTTCTCTCCATTGGGTTCCTCCAATCACAATCTTATTTCAGTATCCTGTCCTATCGCTCCCGTAAGACCTTTGGACCCTCCCAGGAAGCAGCGTCTGTGGCACTACAGCGCCGCCAACTGGAATAATCTGATGCAGTACTTTCAAGATTTCCCATGGAATGATTTTTGCTTCCGTGACCAGGGTCCTTCTGAATGTGCTGCACACATCACAGAGGTGACCCTCTTGGGCATGGAGGCATACATTCCATATTCTTTCCCTCTTACTAATTCACGAAACTCTTGGTTTAATCACGCTTGTTCTACTGCTGTCAACAAGAAGGACTTTCAGACGGTACCGACGCCTTTAAACTGATGAATCTCGTGCTCTGTACAGTATATTTCTGCCCCGAATCTTGCCAAACCTGTTCTCTGACCAGCCAAAAAATCCTTCATCTGTGCCAAGTGCAATGATCTTTCCAATTCTTCCTTCTCCCGTTCTTTCTGGCATCTAGCCAAAAAATCTCTCCAGTAACTTTACACCTTCCTTTTTCCCTCCTCTCATCCTTCCTGATGGAAATGTTGTCATCTCTTCACCTAGGTCCTATTTGTGATAAAGCTGAACTCTTCTCTCATACCTCTAACTCCACTCTGGACGATTCCTGCTCTGTTCCTCCATCCCTTCATGCCCCCTTCTGACACTTACATATGCCTGTCATCAGAATCTCTTCAAGTGAAGTTTTCTCTGCCCTCTCTGGCCTTGACACTCGGAAGGCGTATGGGCCTGACAGGATTCCTTCTGTTGTTATCAAGGACTGTACTTCCGTGCTGACACCCTACCTAGGTAAACAGTTCCGTCTTTGTCTATCATCTAACACTTTTCCTTCTTGCTGAAAGTTTGCTCTGATGCACCCTGGTCCGAAGAAAGGAGACCGCTCCCAACCCTCCAACCATAGCCCCATTGCTCTGAGCTCTTGTCTATCAAAACTTTAAAGTATTCGAATTTATTCTGAACTCCAAAATTCAGAAACATCTTACTCGTCACAACCTTCTTTCTGGCCGTCAGTACCGTATGGTTTCCCTCAGGGACGCTCTACTGGCGATCTTCTATCCCTCCTTTCTGATTCATGGTCATCCTCTATTCGGAACTTCGATGAAACTTTTACTGTATCGTTAGACATATTAAACGCTTTAGAAAGAGTCTGGCACAAAGCTGTTATCTCCAAACTGCCCTCATTCGGTTTCTATCCTTCCCTCTGCACCTTTATCTCTGATTTCCTTTCTGGCCCGCCAATAGCTGCTGTTGTAAAAGGCCACTGTTCTTCTAAGTCCATCAACAGTGATGTTCCTCAGGGTTCTGTCCTGTCACCTACTCTCTTTCTCCATTTCATTATTGACATACTCAGCTGTACTTCATTCCCTATCCACTCCTATGCTGATGATTCCACCCTACACTACTCCATCCAGTTTGATAACCGCCCATCCCAGCAGCTTCTCTCCACATCACGTGCATAAGATGATGCAGTAGCTTGCCTGAATTCTGACCTTTCCCTCATCTCCGACTGGGGCAGAGAGAACCTCCTGGTTTTCAATGCCTCTAAAACACAATTCTTTCATCTTTCAACACTCACTAATTTTCCAAATGACTATCTCCTCTTCCTCAACAATACAAAACTCAATCTTTCTTTTTCCCTTATTATTCTTGGAGTGTCTTTCTCTCACAATCTCTCTTGGAGAGATCATATTACGTCTCTTGCTAAAACAGCATCAAATAAGCTATAGGTGTGCTGCTTAGATTCCGTGAATACTTCACCTAAATAAAGTTGATTTCTCTGTACAGGGGTCTCATCCGTCCCTGTATGTAGTATGGTTGTTATGTGTGGGGTGGCTCAACCTTCACAACACTCCTGGACAAGGTGGAAACAAAGGTATTTCCTCTTTCGTCTCATCAACTCTCCTCCTCTTAAGGATTCACTACAACCTCTCTCTCTCTTCGCCGCAATGTTGCATCACTTTCTCTCTTTTATCGCTATTACACTGGACATTGCTCTTTTGAACTCCCTCAATTTATGCTTCCTCACCTCAGGAGAGCATGCAACACTCACCAAACTTTTCGATATCACCCCTTTTTTGTCCAACTCTCTAATGCTGTTTTAAAGCCTTAATTTGCCAACTGGGACGAACAGCAAGTGCATTAAATATAAGGAACACAGACACACAACAACTACTATTGGTTGAACCGTTTCCTTGGAACTAGAATCGGTTCTCAACTTTTCACCTCCGAACTGGCGGTTCTTGCCCAGCCCTAGCCCGCGGATGAATGAAAATTGAATCAATTAAGGGTAGTTGTATTTAATGCATTTGTGACGGAATTACCCAATAAGGAAATTATGTACATGTATTAAGAAATATATTTGACAGAAAAGAATTAATGGGAGTGATTATGGACAAACGCTTACCTAATACCGAAAGGAGAAAGAGCGTTTGAAAGGTGTTCACCAAGGCTCTTTAATGGATTGCCATTAAATGTCCGGAGTAGTGAAAATTACATGATTTTTAAGAAAAGACTGAAAACACATCTGTTCGCTGAGTGTTACGACACGGATGATATGAGTATTACAAGTGATTATAGTGTTTGATAATATTGAGAGAGGCCCTGCAGAGCACCATTTGCTGGTGGAGCGGGGCATAGAATATCCAACAACAAGTAACAAGTAAGGATCTTTCATTCACATTACTAAATATTGATATAGGCTATAATACCATTATAGACCTGCAAAAATGTCAGCATATTATAGGACACACAACTCTCATTAATTATTACCAAATATATCATATAAAAGTTAAGCATACACATACTACTTGAGTCTGCACTTGGGACACTTGTATTTGGACACCACATCCTGACACACCTGACACTGGACATCTGACATGGTTCACACTGCTGCTTGGTATAATGTCACCAAAATGAACACGATAAGTAATCAGCAAATTGCTCTCTATTCCTTGCATCCAGCTATACTATATAACAAACTCGGAGCGTGCACGTCCAGGACTCTAGGTGTAAATAACACGAGGCCAAGCTGTAACAGGCAAGTGACCGTGTTACTATACTGTACATAAGTAACGTCACATTCTGTTCACAGCACCAATAAGTTACCGTAATGTTTGGTGACTTAATAGAACCACGAAGCACTTCTTCATACTGTAAAATATATGAAAAGGAAACAATACCAGGAACCGATGAAAAGGTGAAACCCTTTTCAATATCATAACATAAACAACGACCTAAATTTCTTTACATAATACTTTTATCAGTTTTTATGTTCTTTCGAGGAAATATGGTACTATAGACAATATGAGAATATTTTATCATAATCATTAAGGTAAAATAAGATGTGTAAGGTCAAAAAAAAAACTTAAGTTCCCTTCTGACTGTATCCCCTCAAGTCAATGTTGCCAGGTGCAGGGAAATTTCTCTGTTTTAGGAAATTTTTGAAGTCCACACAGGGAAATTATATTATAATTATTGTTCAAGAGTAAACAGGGAAGTTTTTACCAGACAAAATACCAACAAGATCGTCAATGTTCAGGAGTAAAAACAGGGAATTATTGAGGTAAAAAGGAAAATTCTGATGTTGAAGTTGGGGAAATTTCGTCAAGCACTGACAAGACGAGTAGCTGACCTGCTCACCTGGCAACACTTACATTGTGGGTAGCCAACTTGGGAGATTGGGAGGTGTAATTTTTTTTCTTTTTTTGCCGTGCTACTCGTGCTAGTAATGGCTCTCTAAGGTATATTTTTCCATGTCAGCTGAAAAGTGAAAGGAGGGACTCTTTAATTAATATATCGTTGGTAAGTTAAATTATAACATAACGTAAGTATTAACGTTAGTAAATATAAGCCAGGAGTGAGCCATATAATTATTATGGTCTCGGTACTGTATTTATTATATTTTTTGTCCAGTATTAAAGAGTTGCTCTTTATTTATTTATGTACGGTACCATTATTCTTTATTTATATTGTTGTTCATTATTCTGGTATAATGGTAGTAGTAGTAGTAGAATTTATGGTTATAGTATAGTAGTACAGTATTTATGGTTATAGTAGTAGTAGGTATTTCAGTAAATATTGAAAGAATTACCGTTATTGCGCACGGTTTTTCTACCTTCATTACCCACTAATTTAGACCATTCTAAGACTATTTCCTCTGCAAATGCCCCATTTCCAAGATAGGGCATATTCAAATGGGGCATTTTGAAATTAACCTGACCTTACCTAACCTATCCTAGACCGCATCAGACTACCGGGACCTAACCTGGGCAAACTACCGGGAAATAACCGTGGTAAAGTACAGTAAATGACCGGGGCAAAATACCGGGACCTAGCAGGATCTGGCAACATTGCTACAAAACAGTAATTCTTTCAATAAATACCGGTATTTCCCCCCCCCCCCTGACCCCTCCCCTATTTGAAATTGCCCCCCCCCCCCCCAAAGCCTCCAAGGTAACCAATAATACTGTATACCGTATTAATCTAGTATCGACAATAAATAATAACAAATTTAATGTTGTAATAAACGGAGAAACACAAGGAGGGGTATTAATTAAACGTCTTTTTAATAATGATAGTAAAAATAATGTATTTTCCTCTATTTTGAACGATTTTGTCATTCATTTTTTTTGGAAATGCATAATTTTGGCGATACCCGCCTATCCAACAAATAACCTAACCTAACCTAACCTATCCATCTATAATCCAACAATAACGGAGAGAGTGTTGGGATCAGAGGTTTGAGATCGGGGGTCTTGGGTCGGGTGAAACATTGTTAATATTAGCATGTTTGGTTTTAATTTTGAATCTTTAAAATTGGAAAACTTGAGCCAAGTTTTGCCAATATAGGGTTCTGTCGAGTTAGGGGGTGCGGGAATAGGGGGACAGGCTTGGGGGGGGTTTAGGGGGGTGCAGGAGTAGGGGACAGGCTTGGGGTGGGATTAGAGGGGTGCGGGAATAGGGGGACAGGCTTGGGGTGGGTTTAGGGGACAGGCTTAGGGGGGGGGTTAGGGGGGTGCAGGTATAGGTTACAGGCTTTCTACCCACCCCAAGCCTGTCCCCCTATTTCCGCACCCCCCATAGCCTGTCCCCTACTCCCGCACCCCCTTAAAAGAGTTCATATCTTAATATTCTAAAATTAGCCAGAACTAACCTAACCTAATTAGGGCAAGGACAAACTGCAGGGACGTAACCAGGGCAATCTACCAGAACCTAACCAGGGCAGTCTACTGGGACATAACTGGGGCACACTACTGGAATCTTATGAGGACAGTCTGGGAAATTACTGGGAAGAAGGTAAAGCAGGTGTCCATCTCGGAAAAAAATAAGTTTTGAAAATATCAAGGCTTACATAGCCTACCGGTATGAAGGAAAATCATATCGGTTAATGAAATACGCATGTAGAGGTGCAGGGTCCAATTACAAGTCAGTGTAATATAGCCATGAGTGAAAACAATACCAAAGTACACATTGAAATGTACACACACTCAATAGCAATATGTACTCATCTCCTTTATTATTCTAGCCCAAATCATAGTTCATGGCATGTTATCAATACAATAATACATCTGTACATATTAGGTAGATTGCGGGTATCTCCATAATAATGCATTTTCGAATAGAAAATATATTGGTTAATTATGGTTGTGTATTATCCAATCATAAAGTTAAACCTGGCCTCATTACCCCTGATGTATTAATCATTAGTTTACATAATCACTTTATTATAATGTACGGTACAGTACATTTAATGAAACATAAGAATAGTTCTCTAGAATGCTAAACCTGGGTACCAAACACCCACTCATATGTATAGTCGGCAAAAAAAAGTTTCGTTACCATCCTTTTAAAAGTGTGATGTAATGGAGGTACGCCTGACACGAGTGTCTTATATACCTCCGTCACCCACCTTAGCCCGTCAGTGTCTATTGGGCAGGCAAGTAGGAATTATGTCCTTTCACCCAGTGTTATTTTTCTGGGTATTTCATGGTTATTCTTGTTCTAAAATACTCAAACGTATTTCCTTATGTTTAATAAAAAAAATAATAAGAGTTCTTCAACACTAAAAATTTAATTTAAAATTAGCTAATCTTTTGATATAAAAAAGAAACTGAATGCGTTGTACTAAATGGTCACTGCCGCGGCCCACATATTATCGGCGGAGTACCAACCCTGCCGCACTTACCGATGTTATAATTAACGTAGGGGTGGTAACGAAACATTTTTTGCCGACTGTACTTACTATGCCTACTATATGACTATTAAATCCAGAGAGCTGGGCGTCCATATACAGGCGGTGTCAATAATATTCATCCACATATGAGTAACTTAAATAGTTTGTTGTCTATTATATTCACTTTCACATAATTATGATGTTGTTTTAACTAGTGCGCAGCTTCTTGTAAATTAAAAGGTGGTACTTACCCAATTTTTTGTAAAGTTTATCAGCTAAGAAACAGGGAAGCTGTCAAACTCTTACTTGAGTTACCCCTATATGGATGCTTATTAATGACCACTATTGTACCTTCCTGGCCCACCATGTGCATTACTTGTTGTGTGTGAAGAATTGTGTTTGTATCTATTATAGTTTTTGAGCAATATGCAAATTTGGGTGTATTACATCCTTGATTTGTGTTACCATACTAGCCTACTGTCATGGGTGTAATAGGCTACACCCATGATTTTTTGTTACTGTACTGTAATGGGTGGAATACACCCATGTTTTATAATTACTGCATATGACTGTTCTGCTGCTTTTTTTTTTAATAATTTGCTTCAGTAGCCCGGGCATATAGGGTCAGCCCCTCCTTTATTTTAATGAGTTTTTTCAATGTGCCCAGAGCGTACTGGGGGGTCTGTGGGGCAGGAGGCCATTCTGCCCCAGGAGAACATCAGCAACAACAACAACTACTGGTGCACTGTCAGACTTATCCTTGCTTGAAGAACAAGATGAAGAAAAGGTGGCTTATGTAGAAGAACAGTATGAAATTGAGACTGATGAAACGAAGGACATTACAGAAAAAGAGTAGTTGATGTATGACAGTGATGAATACGAGGAATATTACCCTCGTTTCTCTGAGGAGAGCGATGAAAATGAGCCTGAAACATCTAGTTGTAAAGGTCCTAGACAGAAACAGAGAAAAACCTCCACCCCTAAGAAGGCTGTTACACTTCGTAGGACCCCATCATGTTGCAGGACATCAGTTCATCAGAGAACACCATCACCTGGACCATCGCATCGTAGGACACTATCACCTGGACCATCACATCAGAGGACACTATCACCTGGACCATCACATCAGAGGACACTATCACCTGGACCATCACATCAGAGGACACCATCACCATCCCTGTAAATACTGGCACCAGGAGAAGAAGGACCAGTGTTGAGGAGGAAGTGCCACCAATATTTGATTACGGAGTGAGTACACTGGCCAGTGCATCATGCCTTAGATGCTGAGAGCATTGCTCCCTTAGTGAAAAGTCCTGACTGCCCCAAGGGCTCCGACAAAAAGACGTGATTCCGGTGCCACCTTTGCACGAGCCTACTATATATGATAAGACCACTTGTATCTCGGTTCCTATGTGGCAAAGGCATGAAAATGTAAATTTACTGTATACAGTAGTTTAAGCAAAGTATTATTTCCATATGGAATTATTCTCACTGCAGCCATATATTTTTTTTGTACAGATTTTTTATTCAAGTAATAGTACCTGTGTAACACCCCCCTATTTTATCTATGTATAGTTATTTAGGATATTTAAGGGTATTATATATTTATATGTATTAGAATAGGCTTTTAGTGTAAGATTATAGGGAGTAGCAAGGCTGAGATTATCCCTGACGAATAATCTCGGTGGTGTGCTTCTTCTACATAAAATGTTAATAAGAGAAAAAGTACAAATAATGTTTATAGTTAGAGGTTATAGATGAATAATAGAAATAATTATTATAGTTAGGTAAATAGGTTAAAGAGAGGAATAATTGAAACTTAGGTAGATTGATAGGGATAGAGAAATACGTGGTGATTATTCGCAAGGCAAGTCCTGTTCCTCATCGGTATCTTGTTTTTTTTCCAGACCAGGTTGATACAGCTATAGGATAGAGTTGTAGCATACACTGGTGTTTTTTTTGTTTTTTGTTAAAGGCAGTGGATTTTTGTTTCCCTCCAAGAGTAGAGTAAAAATAGTAATATTCAAGAGTAAAGTAAGGGGACAAAAATCGAGCTTTTACACTGGTGCCAGCTAAGGTGGGATAAATCAGACCCGGAAAAATTGTTTTAGCGGAGATCCGTTGAATTGGGTCGGATGTTTAAGGTAGCAATAGTAGGACACAGTCAAGTTCCTCGAGAACTGAAGGTTGACGGTGCTCAGGTAATTGTTTATCGATCACCCGGTGCCCGTGCCCAATCAATTTATATAGTGATGAGATATTAAAAAGAAAAAATAATTAAATAATTAAAAATATTAAAGTAAATTAATTGGGGAAAATAAAAATTAAAACTATTACAAGTAAAATGATAACACGTAGTGCCATTAGAGCAGAAATCATGGCAGAAGCATTAGAAGTGCAGAGTTAAGGGGCTGTTGGTGGTGTAGGAGCAATCGAAAAAACAGTGGATCAGGAGATAGATAACGAAGTAAGATTCGAAATGAGGGAATTGAAGTTAATGGCGGAACAAGTGACCGGGATAGCAAAGAAAGTACAAGAGTTAGATCATTTAAAAGATTAATAACTTGACGGAGAGAGTGAGTGAGTTGGAAAGGCCGGTAGAGAAACAGTTTGTCCCTCGTATGGAGCGTGAAATCACACCTCCATCCTCACCATCTTTGATGAGACATGAGCCAGTCCGACGACCACAGTTATCCCCAGTTCATCCTAGAATAAATACTCAGTTTTTTCAGCCAACAACACAAGATTACCATCTACCTCCCGTAACTTTTTGCCCAAATACAACCCCTGTATTACACCCTCCATTATCAACCGTAACCTATAATCCAAATGTATCAAACCCCGCAAGGAGCATTACTCCACCCTTAGTTAAACCCCGTGATATCACTAAACTTGAATTGGATACGTTGCAAAGCTTGGATTCCTCTGCTCGTTTACAAATGTTCTTTGAGGCAGTTGAAAGGTGCACAGAAGATTCTTGTACTCGTGTGGAAGTAGCAATTAAAGTCCCGAGTAGACAATGATTTAGCAGTCTTAATACATACTGCCCGGAAAAGGGGAGAAATATTTACATGGGGTGATCTGAAAACTTATTTTACGAGAGAATTTAAAGTGGAATTAAATTTTGATCAAGCTTGGAGACAAAGTGATAAATTTCAGTATGATTGGATGGAAAATCCGCAAACCTTTGCCCATCAATATAAGTGTCATTATGCAGCAATACAGGGTAGATATCAAGGTCAACAGTTACCAGAAAGGGATAGAATGATTAAACGAAAGTTGTTACTAGGTTTTCCTCGAAATAATAGGGATAGGCTAGAATCTTTCATGGATGATCATATTCCACTAAAGGATTTCCTTGAAAGAGTAGAAAATGAAAGACTGTTAATGATGCAAAAACGAGAACCCATTAAGATATTGCCACAGGCAGATATGCAAATGGCAAATGAACCTAACAAAGATAAAGAGAAAAGTACAGTAGAACATGAAGTAGTACAATTGGCTAAGATGGTAGAGGAGTTAAAACGAAATATGGAAAAGTTGTCATCAGGGGGTAAATCCCAAACTTCTAAGTATTGCGCTTTCTGTAAAAAGAACACTCATGACTATAAAGATTGTTGGAGCAAACCAGAAAAAGGTAAATGTTTTAATTGTTTGCGTCCTGGTTGTTGGAGTAATAGTCCCACATGTCCTGGGAAAGCTACATATAGACCAGGTTTTACGCGGTATGGCCCTCCACCACATAATGGTACTGGTTATTCTAATTATCATCAAACCCGAAATCTAACAGGAACAAGGGAAGAATTGTCACCTGTCATTAATATTATAGAAAATGGTAAGGTGTGTGCAGCTATTATTGATACCAGAAGTGTCATAACTTTAATAAAGAAGAGTGCTGTTAAACGGCTAGGGTTACAAATAGATACGGCCAAGGGTAAAACTAATCCAGTTGGGATTACTGGAAAACATCTTAAGGTACTAGGTATGGTGCAGATTGAAGTCCATGTGGGAGATCAGGGAGTAAGTAGTCAGTGGGTAACGGTAGTACCAGATGCATATTTAGACAGGGAAATTTTGCTGGGTTGTGAGATAATCAGTAAATCAAGCTTAACTTGGAATTGTAAGGATAAGGAAATGATTTGGGGAGGTGCTCCGTATCAGGTGAATCATATAAGGTTGTGACAACGAACGATTCAACAAATAAGAGAGCATACTAAAGCTCAAATTCTTGATGAGAATCGAAGAAAGGTACATGTAAAAGATAATGTAAAGTTGGAACCGTACCAAGCCAAGGTCATACGTACAGAAGTGAGTGAGCCACCGGGTATAACACTACTGATTAGGCCCCACAGAAATTGCTCATCACAAACTACTCCTTTGTTAGTAACGGTAGATGCGGAAGGAACTGTTCCCATCACCCTAGATAATACCACCAAAATATCGAAGTTGGTAAAGAAAAATACCATAGTAGCACTTATCGAGGATAATTCATCAATTAATATTGAGCTTAAATCCCCGGTAAACATAGTAACAATAGCCAATGAATTGATGCCACACCATGATAAAGTAAAAGAGCAAGGTACAAGACAGGAAAGATTGCAACTGTTAATTAACAAACAAAATTGGAAACATCTTGATGAAGAACAATTAAGGCAGCTAACACGAGTTGTCCTAGACCATGATAAATTGTTTATGCTTAGTGATAAAGAACTTGGGAAGATTGTAGGAGAACCAGCCAACATAAAAGTATCAAATCCGAACCCTTGTAGATCCCCAATGTATCGATATCCCGAACACGCAAAAGAAACTATTGGTAAAATGTTAAGTGAGATGGAAGAACGTGGAGTGATCGAACCCTCCAGTGCAGCGTGGTTATCACCTATAGTGCTTGTTAACAAACCGGATGGTAGCAAACGAATGTGTCTAGACTTTAGAAGGGTTAATGAACACTTGTCAATGGATGTGTTTCCACTACCTAGATTAGATGATTTAGTGGGACATGCAGCCGGGCATCAATTTTACATAACATTAGATTTAAAGGATGCCTATTTTCAAATAGAGTTGAATGAGAAAAGTCGGAACTTAACCACCTTTACGGATGGGGTATCATTGTACCGTTTCAGAAGGTTACCCTTTGGACTGAGTTGTGTACCAGCCATCTTTTCTCGCAAAATGGCTGAACTATTAACACCATTGTTACGTGAGGGATGGGTTAAAAATTATTTAGATGATGTTATTATATGGGCTGATGATTTCTCACAGTTAATGCAACGCCTTAGAAAATTATTCCAATTATTCAGTGAACAGGGTGTAAAACTAAACCTAACCAAGTGTGATTTTGTCAAAAGAGAAGTAAAGTTTCTGGGACATAAGGTATC
Source organism: Petrolisthes cinctipes (assembly GCA_033782935.1). Lineage (NCBI taxonomy): Eukaryota > Metazoa > Arthropoda > Malacostraca > Decapoda > Porcellanidae > Petrolisthes > Petrolisthes cinctipes. The sequence goes on from JAWQEG010004957.1 coordinate 42,458, forward strand.
AAAGAATGGTAGTTTGCCAGATCCTAAGAATTTGGAGGCAATAAGTAAACAGTTACCACCTAGGAATGTAAAGGAAGTCAGGCGTTTCATTGGAATGTGTGGATTTTACAGGAGCTTTGTACCAAATTTTTCTAAAATTGCCACACCCTTAACAAATCTTACGAGGGCTAACACTGTTTTTCAGTGGAATGATAAGTGTCAGGAAGCCTTCGAAATACTAAAGGAAAAATTAATGACACCTATTCTAGCTAAATATCAACCAGAATTACCTCTAGTATTAGTCACAGATGCTAGTGATGAGTATGTAGGAGCGGTCCTACATCAGGTACAAGTAGACCAGACAGTCCGACCATTGGGTTATTTTTCAAAGAAACTTAATTCTTGTGAAAAAAGATATAGTGTAACTGACAAGGAAGCAATGGCAGTGGTATTGGCGTGTCGCCATTTTCACCATTATTTGTGGGGAACAACGTTCATAATCCAAACGGACCATCAACTACTAACAAGTATTTTCCGACGTAGAACCAAGTCACCAAGGGTCACAAGATGGATGTTCGAGATGAAAGAATATAATTACCAGATAAGATACGTCAAGGGGAAAGACAACGTAGTGGCAGGCCAATTATCTAGACCAGTGCGAGTAATATCACGCCCACCGGTATTCACATGGTTGGGGTTAACAAAGGAAACATTTATGCAGGCACAAAGAAATTATGCCACCTGGAGTGAATTGCTTGAATATTTTGAGGGAGGTCAAGTGCCCAGGCGGAAAATAGCCCGAGCCACTTTAGACCAGTTTGAGGTAAATAAGGGAATCCTACATGATGTGAGGACTTTTGAAGATGATAGTTATTATTATACTGTGGTAGTACCTAAAACATTAGTAAATGTAGCACTGGAACTAACTCATGATCAGTCAGGACATTTTGGACAACTCAAAACTATTAAGAAAGCAGAAGAATTATATTATTGGCCAACATTACGGTCTGATGTAGTCAAATATATTAAACAATGTCTAAATTGCCAGCAATATAAGTATAATAAGGGTCTGTCCCAGCAATATCACGAACTACCCACCATCATACAACCCTTAGAAAGAATTGCCATAGATTTGACTGATATGACCTCTGGAGCAGATGGTAACAGATATATTCTAACTATAATAGACCATTTTTCAAGGTACACAAAGTTTTACCCCCTAAAAAGTAAACACGCCAAGGGAATTGTTGCTAGGCTCACCCAGTTTGTTACAGACTTTGGCGGCCCTAGATCGTTGCTGTGTGACAACGCCAGGGAGTTTACCGGCCAAGAAATGCGGACCTGGGCAGACCAGCATGGAGTGAAACTACTATTCTCCACGCCTTATCATCCCCAGTCCAACGGGATGATCGAGAGGATTCACCGGACCCTGAAGACGGTGTTGGCCCAGCTGTGTGAGGGCTATCCACAACGTTGGCCTACCATGCTGGCCGAATGTCAGTCTGTGATGAACTCAGCCGTCCACAGTAGTACCAGGGTGACGCCTTATGTGGCATTCTTCGGGAGACATCAGCCCCGCAACATCACAGCACCACTACTAAATATTCCATCTGATACTGACAACACAGGGAGAATGAAACAACTTATCCAAGAGGCCAGTACAATATCTCTTAGGAGGTATCGTGCAGTAGCAAATAGGCATAGAAAGAATGAAAAGGTAGAACGAGGAGCCCTAGTGTAGGTAAAACAGGAAACAATAATACCAGGTATGTACCTGTGCCAAACTGAACCAGAAATGGAAGGGCCCATATAAAGTGGTAGAAGTTATTAGAAATGGATTAGTGTACTTATTAGAGGACCCATTTACGGGGAAAAACATCCAGAGGGCTGCAGTAAAAATCAAGCCCTATGTGAGCCACAGTGATCTAATAGTGCTACTAGGAGAAGTGGAAGAAGGTGATGGACAAGAGGAGGAGGAGGATATGGTACTTCCTCTACGACAGAGACGACCTCCCAGAAGGCTTCTGGAGGAAATTTAGAAAATAAGAAAAAGGGGGAGAAAACAAAAATTGAAAATTAGAAAATATGACTGTGAAAATTAAAAGTAGAAACATAGGGCAAAAGTTGAAAAGAAAAAGTTGGAAAATGTCATGGTTCCCTATGTCCTGAAGTCAAAAGAGGGCACCATTCATCAAAAGAGCTAGAAAACCAGATCATAATTTTGTTTGTGTGTGTTGTTGTGGGTGTTAAGCGACACTTAGTTTTATACAACACACCCCTCCATTTCCATAGGGCTCTTCCAGTATACAGTCAGGGCCGTTGTCAGGGCCCCTGTATCACTTACTTCATTCCTGGTTATCATGCCTTGCAGAGTCTGAGGTTTGAATGGAGGAGTGAATGATAAAAGAATGAATGAATAGAATGTATGAAGACTCAGATCATGCTTAGGATAATCACGGGTGGGTTTAGTGACGGTAGAACCTTAATGAAGTTCTCCCGGGGTTATGGAACTTGACAAAGGATTCTGACTGGGACGATGTGTCAATAATATCTTTTGTATTTTAAAATGTGAGGTAGGGTAGAGAATTCTTTCCTGCGGGAAGGAAATACAGTCTAAAGACTGGAGGAGAAAAAGTTGGCAGTGTATCAACACTGACTAACAAGTTTGGATGAATAGTGTCTGATGTTGTTCAGTAAGGTGTAGTGATAGTGACAATAGGAATGTATGTAAAGAGAAAAAGGGGGAATTGAACTAAAAATTTAATGGGAAATAGATAAATTAATTTTCACGGTAAGTTCCAGCTAAGGAAGGTGGGACGTGTGTAACACCCCTAATTTTATATGTATTGTTATTTAGGATATTTACAAGTATTATATATTTATATGTATTAGAATAGGCTTTTAGTGTAAGATTGTAGGGAGTAGCCAGGCTGAGATTATCACTGACGAATAATCTCGGTGGTGGGCTTCTTTTACATAAAATGTTAATATGAGAAAAGTACAAATAATGATTATAATTAGGTAAATAGGTTAAAGAGAGGAATAATTGAAACTTAGGTAGATTGATAGGGATAGAGAAATACGTGGTGATTAGGAGGTGAATGTAAAATAATTTATTGGAGACAGGGAATAATCTGCATTTATAATTATAATGTATAATTACGAAGCTAACATTCCTATACTGTTACCTGCAATTTAATTGTAACTTACTTAGAAAATTAATTAGATTAGTTAGGGTCTAAAGTCAGGACAGTACATTTTCTTGTTGGCGGAACAATACATGCCTTGAATATGTAAATTACAGTAATATAAAATTTTAAACAAGGAAGAAGGCAATGTATTTGAGCTCAATAATATGTTTAAATCATGTATGTAACTATATACACCAGTAAGGGTGGAACTGATGGATTTGCCAGAAATTGAGATGAGTTGGTCACTACTTTGCTTGGGGGAGGGAGAGTGGAGGAGAAGAGGCAGTACCACGCCTTGCTTCTTCAGTGTTGCCGTTTTGTGGAAATTCGTTTGCTATACAGTGCTAGTGTGGAAATCTAGCGAACTCTGGCAACCTACTGTGGATGATGTGGACGGATTACCACAGTGTGGAAATATATTTCCACGTATTCTGATTTGCCATTTTATGTAATAAAAAATGTATTTTAATGTAATAAAAAATGCATCTAAGCAATAGAGGTTTCATTCCCTTTATTCATAAACTCAATACGAAGCACTGAAACAAGTATTGGTGAAACATAAACCAGTTAATAATGTTGGCAGGAAACGAAAATCCTAAGCTCAGTGTGCTTCCAGCTGTCTGTGGATACAGTAAGTACCTTCGTATTGTTAATCACATTCTGACGAGTGAATACACCGCATACGTCTATTATAACCCCACTGTAGGAGTATAAATCCTGCCCAAGCACTTGCTATTATACATGTCATATTTAGTCATGTCCTCCCTAGAAAGACTATGTAATAAATCAGTTTTCTATGATTTCGTCGCAGGAATATTTCCCACGATTTTTGTCATGTCCTCTTAATCAGTGACATCTGTCACATTTGACGTTAAGGTTGACATGGCAACAAAACGGAAGATGAGGGAATAGTGGCTGCTGAATACGAGTTCCGGCCTTGGTTGAGGTGTGTGGAGGCAGACAGTACACGAGCAAGGTGTATTACATGCAAAAAAGAGTTTGGTGCTGAGCTGTCAACAATCAAGCGGCATAAGGTGTGTTACTCAATTATGCATGAGTGTATTAGCGCAAATACGGTACCAACTGATGACATTTTTCAATGCGGAACCATCTTTCCTTATACGGATTCCACAGGTGGACAACATTAATTGACATGCGTGTTTCTCTTTCAAGGCATCCCACATGCATGTCTGCTTCAGTTACCTTCAATAAATGCTTTGATACTAATTTCAGAAGCTGTGAAGGCTAAGGGTGGATGTATGGATTTCAGGCCATCTGAAAGAATGTTAAATAGCATTCAATAATACATAATCCTAAGCTTTGTACGTAAGAATATAGTAATAAAATTGTCATACCTTTAGTACATTTTCTGTTAACTAGAAACCAAAGAAAACTGCACCATGGTAATGTGACGTCACTTTGTTGTGTGGTAAAACGGCAACACTGTGCAGCTTCTTCCTCATTCTGATCTCATCTGCTTGGGTGACAGGTAGGAGCTCAACTCGCTCTCATCATATATAATGTATTGTGAATATAGTGTGGTGAATCTATTCGTCCCGTGATAGGATATAACTAACTAAAGAATAGTGTGTGTTCACATTCAGACATAGTAAGTAATGTATGTTTTTTTCTCGTTCATTCTGATCTCGTCTGCTTGGGTGACAGCCATTATAGCATTCTCCCTTGGTGTTTAGTGAACCACGTGGTACCACAGAAAATTCAGAACATTTGCTGGCAATTTTATCTTTTCATTATTATAGTATTGAGATTAGGATGTGATTTTTTTTATTGTATTAACTATATTTCGGCCTTGTTGTGAAAAAATTATTATTAGGGATTATTGGGGTATTAAGGGAGGGGGGACACTTCATGTAATATTTTTTTTTTATATGTACTTAGCTCTGTCAACTAGCGAGACACGGAATTGTTCCTGTCCTAGTTGACAGAACGGGGAGTAGGAGATAATAGCAGGGGAGGGGGGGGAACCGAAATTATTTTTGTATTATTTTGTACTCGTACCATAGGTTGATAAAATAAACGGGTTTATAATTGTCTGAGTATTTCCGTCACCGATATAACAAATAGACTGTGTTCCTTTATAGATAGTAGTAGATTCTTAATTCCAATCACTGATCGTACCCCCGTTAGAACTGTAGTCTGGGTTGCTTACTCGCGAGCCTTCTTAAAGTAACGTTACGCTACCCTTCCGGTGTGTGCTCACTTGGTTCCTCTGATCGACTTTGGTCTGGTGGTGGCAGCGTTTACCAAGTACTGGAGAGGAGCTGGTATTGTCCTTTGTATGATTTATTTTTAGTATTCGCAAGGCAAGTCCTGTTCCTCATCGGTATCTTGTTTTTTTTTCCAGACCAGGTTGATACAGCTATGGGATAGAGTTGTAGCATACACTGGTGTTTTTTTTGTTTTTTGTTAAAGGCAGTGGGTTTTTGTTTCCCTCCAAGAGTAGAGTAAAAATAGTAATATTCAAGAGTAAAGTAAGGGGACAAAAATCGAGCTTTTACACTGGTGCCAGCTAAGGTGGGATAAATCAGACCCGGAAAAATTGTTTTAGCGGAGATCCGTTGAATTGGGTCGGATGTTTAAGGTAGCAATAGTAGGACACAGTCAAGTTCCTCGAGAACTGAAGGTTGACGGTGCTCAGGTAATTGTTTATCGATCACCCGGTGCCCGTGCCCAATCAATTTATATAGTGATGAGATATTAAAAAGAAAAAATAATTAAATAATTAAAAATATTAAAGTAAATTAATTGGGGAAAATAAAAATTAAAACTATTACAAGTAAAATGATAACACGTAGTGCCATTAGAGCAGAAATCATGGCAGAAGCATTAGAAGTGCAGAGTTAAGGGGCTGTTGGTGGTGTAGGAGCAATCGAAAAAACAGTGGATCAGGAGATAGATAACGAAGTAAGATTCGAAATGAGGGAATTGAAGTTAATGGCGGAACAAGTGACCGGGATAGCAAAGAAAGTACAAGAGTTAGATCATTTAAAAGATTAATAACTTGACGGAGAGAGTGAGTGAGTTGGAAAGGCCGGTAGAGAAACAGTTTGTCCCTCGTATGGAGCGTGAAATCACACCTCCATCCTCACCATCTTTGATGAGACATGAGCCAGTCCGACGACCACAGTTATCCCCAGTTCATCCTAGAATAAATACTCAGTTTTTTCAGCCAACAACACAAGATTACCATCTACCTCCCGTAACTTTTTGCCCAAATACAACCCCTGTATTACACCCTCCATTATCAACCGTAACCTATAATCCAAATGTATCAAACCCCGCAAGGAGCATTACTCCACCCTTAGTTAAACCCCGTGATATCACTAAACTTGAATTGGATACGTTGCAAAGCTTGGATTCCTCTGCTCGTTTACAAATGTTCTTTGAGGCAGTTGAAAGGTGCACAGAAGATTCTTGTACTCGTGTGGAAGTAGCAATTAAAGTCCCGAGTAGACAATGATTTAGCAGTCTTAATACATACTGCCCAGAAAAGGGGAGAAATATTTACATGGGGTGATCTGAAAACTTATTTTACGAGAGAATTAAAAGTGGAATTAAATTTTGATCAAGCTTGGAGACAAAGTGATAAATTTCAGTATGATTGGATGGAAAATCCGCAAACCTTTGCCCATCAATATAAGTGTCATTATGCAGCAATACAGGGTAGATATCAAGGTCAACAGTTACCAGAAAGGGATAGAATGATTAAACGAAAGTTGTTACTAGGTTTTCCTCGAAATAATAGGGATAGGCTAGAATCTTTCATGGATGATCATATTCCACTAAAGGATTTCCTTGAAAGAGTAGAAAATGAAAGACTGTTAATGATGCAAAAACGAGAACCCATTAAGATATTGCCACAGGCAGATATGCAAATGGCAAATGAACCTAACAAAGATAAAGAGAAAAGTACAGTAGAACATGAAGTAGTACAATTGGCTAAGATGGTAGAGGAGTTAAAACGAAATATGGAAAAGTTGTCATCAGGGGGTAAATCCCAAACTTCTAAGTATTGCGCTTTCTGTAAAAAGAACACTCATGACTATAAAGATTGTTGGAGCAAACCAGAAAAAGGTAAATGTTTTAATTGTTTGCGTCCTGGTTGTTGGAGTAATAGTCCCACATGTCCTGGGAAAGCTACATATAGACCAGGTTTTACGCGGTATGGCCCTCCACCACATAATGGTACTGGTTATTCTAATTATCATCAAACCCGAAATCTAACAGGAACAAGGGAAGAATTGTCACCTGTCATTAATATTATAGAAAATGGTAAGGTGTGTGCAGCTATTATTGATACCAGAAGTGTCATAACTTTAATAAAGAAGAGTGCTGTTAAACGGCTAGGGTTACAAATAGATACGGCCAAGGGTAAAACTAATCCAGTTGGGATTACTGGAAAACATCTTAAGGTACTAGGTATGGTGCAGATTGAAGTCCATGTGGGAGATCAGGGAGTAAGTAGTCAGTGGGTAACGGTAGTACCAGATGCATATTTAGACAGGGAAATTTTGCTGGGTTGTGAGATAATCAGTAAATCAAGCTTAACTTGGAATTGTAAGGATAAGGAAATGATTTGGGGAGGTGCTCCGTATCAGGTGAATCATATAAGGTTGTGACAACGAACGATTCAACAAATAAGAGAGCATACTAAAGCTCAAATTCTTGATGAGAATCGAAGAAAGGTACATGTAAAAGATAATGTAAAGTTGGAACCGTACCAAGCCAAGGTCATACGTACAGAAGTAAGTGAGCCACCGGGTACAACACTACTGATTAGGCCCCACAGAAATTGCTCATCACAAACTACTCCTTTGTTAGTAACGGTAGATGCGGAAGGAACTGTTCCCATCACCCTAGATAATACCACCAAAATATCGAAGTTGGTAAAGAAAAATACCATAGTAGCACTTATCGAGGATAATTCATCAATTAATATTGAGCTTAAATCCCCGGTAAACATAGTAACAATAGCCAATGAATTGATGCCACACCATGATAAAGTAAAAGAGCAAGGTACAAGACAGGAAAGATTGCAACTGTTAATTAACAAACAAAATTGGAAACATCTTGATGAAGAACAATTAAGGCAGCTAACACGAGTTGTCCTAGACCATGATAAATTGTTTATGCTTAGTGATAAAGAACTTGGGAAGATTGTAGGAGAACCAGCCAACATAAAAGTATCAAATCCGAACCCTTGTAGATCCCCAATGTATCGATATCCCGAACACGCAAAAGAAACTATTGGTAAAATGTTAAGTGAGATGGAAGAACGTGGAGTGATCGAACCCTCCAGTGCAGCGTGGTTATCACCTATAGTGCTTGTTAACAAACCGGATGGTAGCAAACGAATGTGTCTAGACTTTAGAAGGGTTAATGAACACTTGTCAATGGATGTGTTTCCACTACCTAGATTAGATGATTTAGTGGGACATGCAGCCGGGCATCAATTTTACATAACATTAGATTTAAAGGATGCCTATTTTCAAATAGAGTTGAATGAGAAAAGTCGGAACTTAACCACCTTTACGGATGGGGTATCATTGTACCGTTTCAGAAGGTTACCCTTTGGACTGAGTTGTGTACCAGCCATCTTTTCTCGCAAAATGGCTGAACTATTAACACCATTGTTACGTGAGGGATGGGTTAAAAATTATTTAGATGATGTTATTATATGGGCTGATGATTTCTCACAGTTAATGCAACGCCTTAGAAAATTATTCCAATTATTCAGTGAACAGGGTGTAAAACTAAACCTAACCAAGTGTGATTTTGTCAAAAGAGAAGTAAAGTTTCTGGGACATAAGGTATCAAAGAATGGTAGTTTGCCAGATCCTAAGAATTTGGAGGCAATAAGTAAACAGTTACCACCTAGGAATGTAAAGGAAGTCAGGCGTTTCATTGGAATGTGTGGATTTTACAGGAGCTTTGTACCAAATTTTTCTAAAATTGCCACACCCTTAACAAATCTTACGAGGGCTAACACTGTTTTTCAGTGGAATGATAAGTGTCAGGAAGCCTTCGAAATACTAAAGGAAAAATTAATGACACCTATTCTAGCTAAATATCAACCAGAATTACCTCTAGTATTAGTCACAGATGCTAGTGATGAGTATGTAGGAGCGGTCCTACATCAGGTACAAGTAGACCAGACAGTCCGACCATTGGGTTATTTTTCAAAGAAACTTAATTCTTGTGAAAAAAGATATAGTGTAACTGACAAGGAAGCAATGGCAGTGGTATTGGCGTGTCGCCATTTTCACCATTATTTGTGGGGAACAACGTTCATAATCCAAACGGACCATCAACTACTAACAAGTATTTTCCGACGTAGAACCAAGTCACCAAGGGTCACAAGATGGATGTTCGAGATGAAAGAATATAATTACCAGATAAGATACGTCAAGGGGAAAGACAACGTAGTGGCAGGCCAATTATCTAGACCAGTGCGAGTAATATCACGCCCACCGGTATTCACATGGTTGGGGTTAACAAAGGAAACATTTATGCAGGCACAAAGAAATTATGCCACCTGGAGTGAATTGCTTGAATATTTTGAGGGAGGTCAGGTGCCCAGGCGGAAAATAGCCCGAGCCACTTTAGACCAGTTTGAGGTAAATAAGGGAATCCTACATGATGTGAGGACTTTTGAAGATGATAGTTATTATTATACTGTGGTAGTACCTAAAACATTAGTAAATGTAGCACTGGAACTAACTCATGATCAGTCAGGACATTTTGGACAACTCAAAACTATTAAGAAAGCAGAAGAATTATATTATTGGCCAACATTACGGTCTGATGTAGTCAAATATATTAAACAATGTCTAAATTGCCAGCAATATAAGTATAATAAGGGTCTGTCCCAGCAATATCACGAACTACCCACCATCATACAACCCTTAGAAAGAATTGCCATAGATTTGACTGATATGACCTCTGGAGCAGATGGTAACAGATATATTCTAACTATAATAGACCATTTTTCAAGGTACACAAAGTTTTACCCCCTAAAAAGTAAACACGCCAAGGGAATTGTTGCTAGGCTCACCCAGTTTGTTACAGACTTTGGCGGCCCTAGATCGTTGCTGTGTGACAACGCCAGGGAGTTTACCGGCCAAGAAATGCGGACCTGGGCAGACCAGCATGGAGTGAAACTACTATTCTCCACGCCTTATCATCCCCAGTCCAACGGGATGATCGAGAGGATTCACCGGACCCTGAAGACGGTGTTGGCCCAGCTGTGTGAGGGCTATCCACAACGTTGGCCTACCATGCTGGCCGAATGTCAGTCTGTGATGAACTCAGCCGTCCACAGTAGTACCAGGGTGACGCCTTATGTGGCATTCTTCGGGAGACATCAGCCCCGCAACATCACAGCACCACTACTAAATATTCCATCTGATACTGACAACACAGGGAGAATGAAACAACTTATCCAAGAGGCCAGTACAATATCTCTTAGGAGGTATCGTGCAGTAGCAAATAGGCATAGAAAGAATGAAAAGGTAGAACGAGGAGCCCTAGTGTAGGTAAAACAGGAAACAATAATACCAGGTATGTACCTGTGCCAAACTGAACCAGAAATGGAAGGGCCCATATAAAGTGGTAGAAGTTATTAGAAATGGATTAGTGTACTTATTAGAGGACCCATTTACGGGGAAAAACATCCAGAGGGCTGCAGTAAAAATCAAGCCCTATGTGAGCCACAGTGATCTAATAGTGCTACTAGGAGAAGTGGAAGAAGGTGATGGACAAGAGGAGGAGGAGGATATGGTACTTCCTCTACGACAGAGACGACCTCCCAGAAGGCTTCTGGAGGAAATTTAGAAAATAAGAAAAAGGGGGAGAAAACAAAAATTGAAAATTAGAAAATATGACTGTGAAAATTAAAAGTAGAAACATAGGGCAAAAGTTGAAAAGAAAAAGTTGGAAAATGTCATGGTTCCCTATGTCCTGAAGTCAAAAGAGGGCACCATTCATCAAAAGAGCTAGAAAACCAGATCATAATTTTGTTTGTGTGTGTTGTTGTGGGTGTTAAGCGACACTTAGTTTTATACAACACACCCCTCCATTTCCATAGGGCTCTTCCAGTATACAGTCAGGGCCGTTGTCAGGGCCCCTGTATCACTTACTTCATTCCTGGTTATCATGCCTTGCAGAGTCTGAGGTTTGAATGGAGGAGTGAATGATAAAAGAATGAATGAATAGAATGTATGAAGACTCAGATCATGCTTAGGATAATCACGGGTGGGTTTAGTGACGGTAGAACCTTAATGAAGTTCTCCCGGGGTTATGGAACTTGACAAAGGATTCTGACTGGGACGATGTGTCAATAATATCTTTTGTATTTTAAAATGTGAGGTAGGGTAGAGAATTCTTTCCTGCGGGAAGGAAATACAGTCTAAAGACTGGAGGAGAAAAAGTTGGCAGTGTATCAACACTGACTAACAAGTTTGGATGAATAGTGTCTGATGTTGTTCAGTAAGGTGTAGTGATAGTGACAATAGGAATGTATGTAAAGAGAAAAAGGGGGAATTGAACTAAAAATTTAATGGGAAATAGATAAATTAATTTTCACGGTAAGTTCCAGCTAAGGAAGGTGGGACGTGTGTAACACCCCTAATTTTATATGTATTGTTATTTAGGATATTTACAAGTATTATATATTTATATGTATTAGAATAGGCTTTTAGTGTAAGATTGTAGGGAGTAGCCAGGCTGAGATTATCACTGACGAATAATCTCGGTGGTGGGCTTCTTTTACATAAAATGTTAATATGAGAAAAGTACAAATAATGATTATAATTAGGTAAATAGGTTAAAGAGAGGAATAATTGAAACTTAGGTAGATTGATAGGGATAGAGAAATACGTGGTGATTAGGAGGTGAATGTAAAATAATTTATTGGAGACAGGGAATAATCTGCATTTATAATTATAATGTATAATTACGAAGCTCACATTCCTATACTGTTACCTGCAATTTAATTGTAACTTACTTAGAAAATTAATTAGATTAGTTAGGGTCTAAAGTCAGGACAGTACATTTTCTTGTTGGCGGAACAATACATGCCTTGAATATGTAAATTACAGTAATATAAAATTTTAAACAAGGAAGAAGGCAATGTATTTGAGCTCAATAATATGTTTAAATCATGTATGTAACTATATACACCAGTAAGGGTGGAACTGATGGATTTGCCAGAAATTGAGATGAGTTGGTCACTACTTTGCTTGGGGGAGGGAGAGTGGAGGAGAAGAGGCAGTACCACGCCTTGCTTCTTCAGTGTTGCCGTTTTGTGGAAATTCGTTTGCTATACAGTGCTAGTGTGGAAATCTAGCGAACTCTGGCAACCTACTGTGGATGATGTGGACGGATTACCACAGTGTGGAAATATATTTCCACGTATTCTGATTTGCCATTTTATGTAATAAAAAATGTATTTTAATGTAATAAAAAATGCATCTAAGCAATAGAGGTTTCATTCCCTTTATTCATAAACTCAATACGAAGCACTGAAACAAGTATTGGTGAAACATAAACCAGTTAATAATGTTGGCAGGAAACGAAAATCCTAAGCTCAGTGTGCTTCCAGCTGTCTGTGGATACAGTAAGTACCTTCGTATTGTTAATCACATTCTGACGAGTGAATACACCGCATACGTCTATTATAACCCCACTGTAGGAGTATAAATCCTGCCCAAGCACTTGCTATTATACATGTCATATTTAGTCATGTCCTCCCTAGAAAGACTATGTAATAAATCAGTTTTCTATGATTTCGTCGCAGGAATATTTCCCACGATTTTTGTCATGTCCTCTTAATCAGTGACATCTGTCACATTTGACATTAAGGTTGACATGGCAACAAAACGGAAGATGAGGGAATAGTGGCTGCTGAATACGAGTTCCGGCCTTGGTTGAGGTGTGTGGAGGCAGACAGTACACGAGCAAGGTGTATTACATGCAAAAAAGAGTTTGGTGCTGAGCTGTCAACAATCAAGCGGCATAAGGTGTGTTACTCAATTATGCATGAGTGTATTAGCGCAAATACGGTACCAACTGATGACATTTTTCAATGCGGAACCATCTTTCCTTATACGGATTCCACAGGTGGACAACATTAATTGACATGCGTGTTTCTCTTTCAAGGCATCCCACATGCATGTCTGCTTCAGTTACCTTCAATAAATGCTTTGATACTAATTTCAGAAGCTGTGAAGGCTAAGGGTGGATGTATGGATTTCAGGCCATCTGAAAGAATGTTAAATAGCATTCAATAATACATAATCCTAAGCTTTGTACGTAAGAATATAGTAATAAAATTGTCATACCTTTAGTACATTTTCTGTTAACTAGAAACCAAAGAAAACTGCACCATGGTAATGTGACGTCACTTTGTTGTGTGGTAAAACGGCAACACTGTGCAGCTTCTTCCTCATTCTGATCTCATCTGCTTGGGTGACAGGTAGGAGCTCAACTCGCTCTCATCATATATAATGTATTGTGAATATAGTGTGGTGAATCTATTCGTCCCGTGATAGGATATAACTAACTAAAGAATAGTGTGTGTTCACATTCAGACATAGTAAGTAATGTATGTTTTTTTCTCGTTCATTCTGATCTCGTCTGCTTGGGTGACAGCCATTATAGCATTCTCCCTTGGTGTTTAGTGAACCACGTGGTACCACAGAAAATTCAGAACATTTGCTGGCAATTTTATCTTTTCATTATTATAGTATTGAGATTAGGATGTGATTTTTTTTATTGTATTAACTATATTTCGGCCTTGTTGTGAAAAAATTATTATTAGGGATTATTGGGGTATTAAGGGAGGGGGGACACTTCATGTAATATTTTTTTTTTATATGTACTTAGCTCTGTCAACTAGCGAGACACAGAATTGTTCCTGTCCTAGTTGACAGAAAAGGGAGTAGGAACTGTATTAAGGGATGGGGGGGGAATATTTAATAGTAATAATTGTTTATTTTTGGATTTATGTGGGTTAGCTCTGTCAACTGGCGAGACACGGAATTGTTCCTGTCCTAGTTGACAGAACGGGGAGTAGGAGATATTAGCAGGGGAGGGGGGGGAACCGAAATTATTTTTGTATTATTTTGTACTCGTACCATAGGTTGATAAAATAAACGGGTTTATAATTGTCTGAGTATTTCCGTCACCGATATAACAAATAGACTGTGTTCCTTTATAGATAGTAGTAGATTCTTAATTCCAATCACTGATCGTACCCCCGTTAGAACTGTAGTCTGGGTTGCTTACTCGCGAGCCTTCTTAAAGTAACGTTACGCTACCCTTCCGGTGTGTGCTCACTTGGTTCCTCTGATCGACTTTGGTCTGGTGGTGGCAGCGTTTACCCAGTACTGGAGAGGAGCTGGACTTGTCCTTTGTATGATTTATTTTTGGTATTCGCAAGGCAAGTCCTGTTCCTCATCGGTATCTTGTTTTTTTTTCCAGACCAGGTTGATACAGCTATAGGATAGAGTTGTAGCATACACTGGTGGTTTTTTGTTTTGTTAAATTTAGGCAGTGGAATTTTGTTTTCCTCCAAGAGTAGAGTAAAAATAGTAATATTAAAGCAAGGGGACAAAAATACCAGCTTTTACAATAACTGAGTTTAAATAAATGTAACCCCATACTCCCTACCCCACTCCCCTACCCCCCCTCTTGATTATCATATAATGACGTCATGATTTGGTGGAGAATGTAGTTCACGGTTTGGTTCATAATTCATTTATTATTAATTATTCAGAATTCATTATTATATAATTAAATTCCCCATAATTTTCCCTATATTTTAATATAGTAATTTCTTTAATTACGCAATT
>JAWQEG010004957.1:60000-142500 GCA_033782935.1 Petrolisthes cinctipes
ACCGTCTGTACTCTCTCTCTCTCTCTCTCTCTCTCTCTCTCTCTCTCTCTCTCTCTCTCTCTCTCTCTCTCTCTCTCTCACATACACACACACTTAATTAACTTAATTTTATTAAGTTTGGAAAAAGTGAGAGAAGACCAAATTTTCAATATAAACTTGGAAACAAAATATTAAATGAAGCAGAGAAAGAAACAGACTTAGGGTTAATGATAAATAAGAAATTGACACCAGATGATCATATAAATGAAAAAGTGAGAAACATGTATACATTGTTAGTAAATATGAAAGTGGCCTTCACTTATATAGACGAATAAATGGTCAAGAAAATAATAACATAATATGCTGCAGTAGTATAGAACCCACATTATAAGAAACATATCACCAAATTAGAAAAAGTACAAAAAGCAGCAAAAAGATGTTGGATATGTTTTTGTATATTCTGTACAGTACATCCATAATACGAAGTAATTACTAATGTTTATAATGAGAGAGGGTACATTAAGAGTATTTATTTTTGTACTATTGAGTTTGCCTTTGAGTGAATGCATTTTCTTTTGTTCATTTATATTTGATGTTCCATTTTCTCTGGTAGAATAAAAACATAGAAAGAAGCTTCCACGCCGTGTTTGCTTCCAGTCTGTCTCCTTGGCTGGATATTGTATTATCTGGAGATTAGTTCAACAGGTTATGGGCCCAGAAGGTATCCAGTAGTTCGAGGGATCGTTATTGGTGACTGCAGGTTGGTGAAACAGCATAAAGTTTATTGAAGAGCTGGTATTCGGTTGTGGTGAGAGAGCTTCTACGACATGGCTGAGCAAAAAAGTACAGTGGTACCATTGGATGGTAGTAATTATGCTACCTGGAAGGTTCAGTGTAAGATGGCCCTTATTAAAGAAGATGTTTGGAGCCTAGTTAATGGTACTGAGCCTATTCCTGACCCGACAGACTCTAACAAGTATAGCAATTATGTATTGAAGAAGAATAAGGCATTGGCCATTGTTGTGTTGTCAGTGGATCCCAAGTTACTTTATTTGTTAGGAGAACCAGAGGACCCAAAGGAAGTGTGGAACAAAGTGGCTGACCAGTTTCTGAAGAAAACTTGGAGTAACAAATTGCAGTTGAGGCGTAGATTGTATGCGTTAAGGTTAAAAGAAGGAGGCTCTGTACAGGAACATATTAAAACAATGACTGAGATATTCAATGAGCTGAGTATAATAGGTGATCAAATGAATGAAGAGGATAGAGTGGTACACCTTCTTGCTAGCTTACCAGAGTCTTATGATATGTTAGTAAACGCACTGGAAGCAAATTCTGAAATTCCAAAAATGGAATTTGTCACAGAAAAGATATTGCATGAGGAAAGGAAATATTTGGTAAAAGATAATGATAGTATAAGTGTGAAACAAGAAAAAGCTTTTTATGGTAAAGAATCAAGGAAAACAATCAAATGTCATCATTGTGGTAAGGAAGGACACATCAATAGGAACTGTTGGGCTTTGAAAAATCAGCAAACCAAACAAGGTGCAGGAAGTTCTGGGGAAAAGTCTAATAGTGCAGAGAGTAAACAAGAGGGTGATGATGGTAATGAGAGTGTGGGGTTACTTGCTGCTCATGCTATGTCAGCTTATGATAAAAATGTTTTGGCCAATACGTGGATTGTAGATTCTGGTGCTACCTGCCACATGTGTAATAATAAAGAGTTATTTGTACAATATAATGATAAGGATAGTGTTTCTGTGTCACTTGGAGATGGTCATTCATTAGAAGCCCTTGGGTCTGGAAAAATAATTCTGAAAATGTTATTGCCTGATGATAAAATTCAGAAGTGTACTTTATCAGATGTACTATATGTTCCTAAATTATCCTTCAATTTGCTCAGTGTGTCCAAATCTGCTAAACTTGGAAAAGTAACTAAGTTTAGTGGAAATGAATGTAAAATTTTCTGTGAAAAGGATAATTTGATTGCTTTTGCGGAGAAGAAATGAAATTTGTATAATTTAAAATGTACCATGTATGTTCATAATGCAAATGCTGTTTGTAAGTTAGATGAAAACATTTGGCATAGGAGGTATGGTCATTTGGGTATTGATAATTTGAAGATCCTGGTGAGAGATGATCTGGTGGATGGCTTGAATTTTGATGTTAATAAAGAGCTGGAGTTTTGTGAAGCTTGTGTAAAAGGTAAAAGTAAGAAGAGTCCATTTCCATGTAATAAAGTAAAACCAGACAGAGAGCCACTGGAATTAATTCATAGTGATGTATGTGGAAAAATTAATGAAAAATCTTTAAGTAACGGTGAATACTTTGTAACATTCATTGATGATGCAACTAGGTATGTCTGGGTTTACATACTGAAAGGGAAACATGAAGTTTTTGCCAAGTTCAAGGAGTGGAAAAAGTGTGTGGAAAATCAAATGGGTAGGAAAATTAAAATCTTACGCACAGACAATGGAGGTGAATATAAATCTAATGATTTTGAACAGTACTTGATAGGTGAAGGAATTAGACATGAATACACAATTCCCAAAACTCCAGAGCAGAATGGTGTTAGTGAACGAATGAACAGGACACTAGTAGAACAGATCAGAGCCATGCTAATAGATTCAGGGTTGCCACATAGATTTTGGGCAGAAGCATTATCAACTGCCTGTTACCTAAAGAATAGAAGTCCTGCTAGAGCACTTAAGGGTAAAACACCATGTCAAGCCTTGATGGGGAAGAAACCAACAGTTCATCACTTAAGGGTCCTTGGATGTGTTTGTTATGCTCATGTTCCTAAAGATGAAAGGAGAAAATTGGATCCAAAGTCTGTAAAGTGTATTTTCCTTGGTTACGGCTCTGAAGTCAAAGGGTATAGGTTGTTCGACTTAGAAAAGAAGAGAATTCTGAATAGTAGAGATGTAACTTTTGATGAAAGCCATTATGAATTTAAGAAGGAGAAAGATGTAGTTCAGACTGAAACCCCAACTATTGAAATAATGCATTCAGAAGAATGGGTGTCAGATGATGATGATGATGATGAACAGCCTGATTTACCAGTGAGGCTTTCAGAAAGAGTTAAACGGCCGCCAGACATTTATGGTGAGTGGGTTTCAGTTGGACACAAAACATCTGACCCTACATCTGTATCAGAAGCTCTACTGAGTGATGATAAGGAACATTGGATGGATGCTATGAAACAAGAGATGAGTTCTATTCAGGAAAGTGATGTATATGAGTTAGTTGAACTTCCTAAGGGAAGTAAGTCACTTAAATGTAGATGGGTATTTAAAAAGAAAATATTAAGCAATGGATCTGTAGAGAGATATAAAGCCCGTTTAGTTGCACAGGGCTGTTCTCAGAAATTTGGCATTGACTATGATGAAACTTTTTGTCCTGTTGCTAGGTTTGAATCAGTCCGTACAGTATTAGCTTTAGCCAGTCAGAGAGGCATGAAGTTACATCACATGGATGTGACTACTGCTTTCCTGAATGGTACATTAATGGAGGAAGTTTACATGAAACCAGATGGCTTTGTAGAACAAGGTAAAGAGACTATGGTGTGTAAGCTCAAGAAAAGTATTTATGGACTGAAGCAATCACTTAGATGTTGGAACTATACTTTGGATAGTAGCTTGAGAGAGTTAGGCTTTGTCCAAACATCAGGTGATCCTTGTATTTATGTCAATTTGGAAGATTTTTTTATTGTAGCAGTCTATGTAGATGATATAATTCTAGCTTGCAATTGTGATGATAAAGTTAGGAAAGTTAAAGACTCTCTATCATCACAATTCAAGCTGAAAGATTTGGGTGAACTTCAGTACTTCTTGGGTGTAAAAGTTGTACAAGATACCGTAAAGGGTCAAATATGGATTGATCAACCTTTGTACATTGAAAATATTTTGAAAAAGTTTGGTATGGAGGATTCAAAGCCAGTTGAAACTCCAGCTGACCCAAACCAAAAGGTATGTAAAGCCACAGATGAGTGTACAATATTTGACAAGGAACAGTATCAGTCAGCAGTTGGGAGTTTACTGTATTTATCTGTAAAAACAAGGCCTGATATTGCATATGCTGTGAATAGTGTAACAAGGTACAGTACTAAACCCACCAGTCAGCACTGGAAAGCAGTCAAGCGTATTATGAGATACTTAAAGGGTACACGAGACCTTGGAATATTGTATAACTATAATGGTTCTACAGATTTTGTTGGTTATTCCGATGCTGACTGGGCAGGTGACATTAAAGATCGCAAATCAACGTCGGGTTATTGTTTTCACCTAGGTGGTGGACCTGTGAGTTGGAGTAGTAAGAAACAAAGCTGTGTAGCATTATCAACAGCAGAGGCAGAGTATATGGCCCTAGCTAGTGCAATTCAAGAAGCTGTTTGGTTGCGTAAGCTAGCTGTGGATATTCAGATTGATTGTAAGGGTCCATTATTGTTGTATGAAGACAATCAGTCTACAATTGCTATGTCAAAGAATCCCCAATTCCATGGAAAAACAAAGCACATTGATATTAAGTTTCATTATGTGCTTGAAAAGTGTAATGAAAATGTAATTCAGCTGGTATACTGCCCTACAAATGATATGATTGCAGACATATTTACCAAAGGCCTAAATAAAGACAAATTTAAGAGGTTGAGAGAAATGTTGGGAATGTGCTTGCAATAATGTATTTTTGTTTAGAGTTACCTTATTGTTTTTGCAACTTTTCATCGTCTGACAGGGAATGTTAAATATGATGCTTGATACAGTAGCCCTATTATAGGCTACTGTGTATCCTTGGGACATGATGGGAAGTTGTATATAAGTACAGTACTGTACAGTACAGTGAAATATTTTTGTTTAATTTTCATTTATTTAAAAAAAAAAAAAAAAAAAACAGCTTCGTATTAAGTCTGAGAAGGAGTGTTGGATATGTTTTTGTATATTCTGTACAGTACATCCATAATACGAAGTAATTACTAATGTTTATAATGAGAGAGGGTACATTAAGATTATTTATTTTTGTACTATTGAGTTTGCCTTTGAGTGAATGCGTTTTCTTTTGTTCATTGTTCATTTATATTTCAAGTTCAAGTTCTAGTTTTGGGGTCCCGCAGAGGGCCGCTCATGGGCGGCATAATATGCGGGGGTTGTGCGGGGGATTTAGGGATCCAGGGCAGGATTAGGAAGAGGGTTAGGATAAGGGTGGATTGGGTCAGGGACTGTGGGTTGAGGATTAGGATTGGGGAGGTTATGATTGGTGATCCTATTTCTAAACGTGTCAAGAGTGGGGCTATTAACTACGTGAGATGGGAGATGATTCCACTCTTGGATGCTGCGGGGAAAGAATGAGTGCCTAAATATATCAGTGCTCGTCTGGTATGTATGGTATTTTAAGTTGTGGCTGCCTCTAGTGGATCGTATACTTGTAGGGTGTAGATATGTGTCTTTGTCTATGTCAACTAACTTGTTTGTGATTTTGTATATCATCTGTTGTCTGTGTATCTGTCTTCGTGTTACTAATGGGTCTAGTTTTGTGTCTTGTTTAAGCAAAGTGACTGATGTAGTGTGTCTGTAATCACGTCTGGCCCATCTTGCAGTCTTGTTTTGTATGGACTCTAATTTATTGATATTATTGTAAGTGTGTGGGTCCCAGACGGTGTCGCAATAATCTAAATGTGGCAGAACGAAAGTGTTATATGCAATAATTTTGGTGTCTGTGTTACACCTGCTGAGGTTCCTGCGCTAGAACCCCAGGACCCTACTAGCTTTAGCCCTGATGCTACCTATGTGTGTGTTCCACCTCATGTCCGCTGAGATGTGGATGCCCAAGTATTTGTGGGAAGTGACTGTGTTGAGGTTGGTGTTGTGTAATTGGTATGTATATGGAATGACATTATGGGCACGGGTAAAACGGATGTGATGGCATTTGTCGGGTCTAAATGTCATCTGCCACTTGACTTCCCAGTCTTCAAATGCAGTTAGGTCGTCCTGTAGTCGAAGGCAGTCATTCCTATCTTTAATTGGTCTGTAAACTAAGCTATCGTCTGCAAAGAGTCTAGTGGTAGAGGAAAGTGAAAGTGGGAGGTCATTAATGTATGAAAGGAAGAGAAGGGGACCCAGGACAGTGCCCTGGGGTACCCCAGAGGTCACAGGAACAGATGGAGACTGACTACCGTCAAGAACTACACGTTGCTTTCTGGTAGTCAAGAACGTTCTAATCCAGTGAAGAAGTTGTCCCTGTATGCCATAGAATTCTAATTTGTGTAGTAGTCTTTGGTGAGGGACTTTGTCGAAGGCTTTGGCAAAGTCTAATACTATGGCGTCAACCTGTCTGATTTTTGTGTCATTGAGGGACTGCAAGATGTCATGAGTAGTTACCAGTAGCTGCGTCTCACACGAGCGTTTAGGCCGAAAACCGTGTTGATTGTCAGTCAGTATATTTTGCCTATCAAAGTGGTCCATTATGTGTCTATGAATAATGTGTTCTAAAATTTTGCAGGGGACTGAGGTAAGTGAAATAGGTCTATAATTAATGGGAAGGGTTCTGTCTCCGGATTTAAAGATTGGGGTCACATTTGCCAAAAGCCAGTCTTGAGGGAGTTCACCGGTCTGTAAAGTCTGTGAGAATATAACCTGCAGGACAGGGGCAAGAACGCTAGCATTAGTCCTCAATATCCTTCAGGGTATATTGTCTGGTCCAGTCACTTTGTGTATGTCTACCTCAGATAAGAGTTTCTCAATTCCTTGGGTGTTTATATGAATGGGAGGGATAGGTGGGTGTGATGGTGTTGGCATGTCTGGTAAGTGTTCATGTTCATGGGTAAAAACGGACTGGAATTGTGTGTTAAGGGCGTTGGCTTTGTCTTGTGGGTGTGTAACCAAGGAATTGTTGTGTAGTAATGTTGTAATACCGGTCGAGTCCTGTTTGCGTGCTTTAAAAAAGCTGAAGAATTTTTTGTGGTTTTGTGTGTTGTCTGCGAGGAAAGTGGATGTGTATTTAGTTTCTGCTTGTTTAGTTTCTTTCTGTATGTTTTTGTATTCTAACCAGTGTTCTGTATCGTTGTATCGTTTTGCTCTGTTGTATGCCTTTACCTTGTTTCTGTGTAGTCTCTTTAATTGTCTATTGTACCATGGTAATGACCGGTTATGTGTGATGGTTTTCGTGGGTATGTGCTTGTCTATTGTGTCACGTATAAAGTCACGAAGTCTGGTCCAGTTTGTTTCCACTGAGCTGGCCATTGGGTCTGAGTCAAGGAACGAGTCACAATATTCAACTAAGTCTTGGGTAATGCCATCCATGTCAGCTCTGTTGTACATGTAAATTGTCCTGGGTAATTGTTTTTGTGTTGTTGGCTTGATGTTTGCGTCAATGAGTACCATCTCATGGTCACTAAGACCAGGTAGTACTCGTGTCCGTGTAATTAAGGAAATGTTGTTTGTGAGAAATAAGTCTAGTATGTTGGATGTGACCCCGTGTCTTATGTTAGGATTATGTCTTTCTACACTGACTTGTGTGCGTGTTGGTTCGAGTACTGTTTGGGTAAGTGAGTGGGTGTTAATAATGTCAATGAAATTTTCATGTAAGAGTTTCCTATCAGGTTGTAATAGTAAGTCGCCTTCATGGGTGGGATTGTCCAGTGTCGCCTGTGCTGTCCAGTTTATGTCGGGAAGGTTAAAGTCACCAGCCAACCATATATTTTTGGAGGGGTCAATTTTAGATAAACAATCGTCAAGGGTCTGCAGGTATTCTAAGTTTGAATTTGGGGGACGATAAAATGATCCTATAATGAGTGTCCGCGTTCAGTTCGGTGGCTGGGGTCGCAACTAGTCCTGGCTTTGTCGCAATTAGGACTCCACCATGTTTATCGTCTATTCTGTCCTTCCTGTGTAGGGTCATATTATAGGGACTGTCCGTCGGGAAGATTTCACTGTCCTGGATGTCAGGTGTGAGCCAGGTCTCTGTCCCTATAATAATGTCGGGGTCATAGGTCTGGAGGGTTTGGTGAAAGGCGGCTCTTTTGTTTATGATGCTGCGGAAGTTGATGACTAGGGTACGGAGGGAAGACAGTTTTATTATGGGTGATGGAGTCGAGTGTGGTGTTGGTGGTAGAATGAGGTGTGAGGATGGATGATCTATTGGGGATGGTGATTGGTGTTATGGAGAATGAACATGTACTATGGAGAGTCTGGTTGGGTGTAGAATGGTTTGGGAGTGGAGGAGTGGATGATGCGGAGTTAAGGGAAGTCATGTCTTGCTGTCGGTTTTGTGTAGGGGAGGAATTGTCTCTGTTGCGTCTACCTAAACGTCGGGTGATCCTATCTAATGGTGGAGGTGTGTTGTGGGTTGTGGATGGTGGTGGAGATGAAGTGGTGGTGTCTAGTAGGCTGAATCTATTGGTGTGGTATATTGGGGAGTGAAATGGGGAGGAGGTAAAATTGGGCGCACCACAGTCCCAGCAGATCCACGAAAGGCTTCGACCCTCAAATCCATCGAACGCCGCCGTGAAGCCCCCAACACAGCTGAATATGACCTATCTTGGAAATGGGGCATTTGTGGAGGAAATGCCATAGAAGTAAATAGTCTTAGAATGGTCTAAATAAGTGGGTAATGAAGGTAGAAAACCGTACGCGATAACGGCAATTCTTTCAATATTTACCCACGAAAATAACATTGAGTGGCCTATCCTTGGAGGTGGCTAAGCAGCCTCCTGTAGACCAGAATGTGTGCAAACTCTGTTAACCTTAAATGGCCTGTGCAGACCCCATGACCTACTGCATCATGATATGTGTGAATATTAACCAGACTGATATCCTGCAAATTATTCTGCATATATTTCGCAGGTTTTATATATAACTCCTAGCAATGCCATATGTCGCTAGGTGTATTAATATGGTATTTGTTTCTGTTCTATTTCCTAATACCAATACCAGTGTTTTCCATTTTTTTTATTTTATTGTTATAGATTACACGATATCATTAATATACCATCAAATAGCATTGTGAAAAGCAACTTAATTACTCACCTCCTTACAAAAGGCGTGTTCACGAGAAGGCAAGATCAAGATATTGTAGTGGTGGCATACGCACCACTCTGTATTCCTATATATATATTCTATGTGCTGGTACGCCACATCCTGTTTCTTTGTGATCTCCTCGTCGCAATGGTGCAGCTTTGCATACCCTTGGGAACCCCAACCGCCAGCCTTCCGCTTCCTCCAGGTATGAACTAAGGTGGGTGGAGCAGGTCAGGGGATGGCGTGATGACGTGAGGGATGTTACATATGGGAACCTAGAGAAAGGATATAATAGAACGGAGTGGCACTATGTCCACATGCTGTTCCCATGCCCTACACTACTACACAAGCGACACTGTAACTACCGGCTCTCCACGACGCAACATCAACAGGCTGGCCTTCCCCCATACCATATGTACTGCACCTTTGTATATTACCAAATAAACTGTACCGTGTATTCTAGAGTCTGTTCACCCGGGTAGATGCATAAGGAGCTTCCTTACTGTCTCAATATCTTTCCCAATATCCAATAAATGATATTAAACTTGACTTTATAACCCATTCACGTGAGCACCGAATTCAATATGATATTGAACTTGAGCAATATCACCCAAAATTTTTCAAAATAGATCCGGAGGTATTTTGCTTGATACTGAATACTGATATGTAAACATTACCAGTGTCTGTCGGCCATGTTTTTGTAGTGTTGTACTCTTAAGAAGGAATATTTGCATTATTATAACACTATACAGAGCATGGTGGTTCAACCTCTCGACGTGAGATAGAGCAGCTATAGATCGGCCAGTCACGGATGTTATTGTTTGTTTAACTCTGAGCGGCAGATAAGATTAGCAGTAGAACCATGGAGGCTTCCCAGACGTATTATTATCCATGTTTTAATGGTTATTAAAATAACCATTAAAACATGGATAATAATGTATTTACAGATAAATCCTGTGTTGGATGACAGTGTGTGCAATTACGATTGTCAATAAGAGATGCACCAAGTTTCCAAGTCAGAAATTACCCCTAATGACAAAATTTCTGTTTATCAGACATCCCAGAGTTGTGCTCGTCGGAGCCACAAATCGTGTACCGTGTCACACTGTGCGGCACGCCACACAGTGGTATTAACCACAATTTGTATTAATAATATATATTAGAGTAAGGAAAAAAAGATACACAAAAATTTCTTGGCTAGTCTTAGACGTTTTTGCGGCGGTGCGACGTCGCACCTCGCCATCGCCATTCTGCGGCGGAGCTGCATAGTGTGACAACGGCCTTAGGCCTATATTTGTTGAATAGATTAGGCTTCAGGATTCCTTAATTAAATTATTAATTTACCAGTTACAACATTGGCATTTCATCTGATGATAAAATGCCGAATAACATCCGTGTCTGGTTGGCCAATTAAGGAAATAATACCTCCCCTTGGTAATGATCCTGTCCGGCAGCCATGACGATTGAGACACTCCATGTGGCTCCAATGTTTACATAGATGGCTCTGCTGTCGAAGGCAATATTGCCCGTTCACTATGCTCACCCAATGTTCAATATCTTTCAAGATCAATATCATATTGAATTGGAAATGTCGTGTGAACACGCCAAAAGTGTTACAAAAATATAAGGACTTGGGCATAGTATGATTTGTGCAAGCCTAATAATAATAAATGGATTGATAAAGAGACAGTGGCAGCCCATGCGGAGAAAGAATGATTGATTGATTAAGGCAAAAGGTGACATCAAGGAAGGAAAGCAAACCCAAAGGAAAAAGAAGCAAATGAAGGACAGCTAAAGAGAGTAGAGATTGGGTCGAGTTCGAAGGTGTCCCAAGTCTTTTATGGTTTTGTCCACATCTTAACAGACTGGTTGTAAACTGCCAATAGACATGCAGAGAGAAGTGGAAACTATTAGGAAAATTATTCTTCCTGCACTCTTTGAATAATGGTAATGATGTTAAGGGTAGTCAAAGGGTAGTGAGAAGTCCTGATAGTGATGTCACTGACGTGTAAAAATCTAGTGGAGCTGAAGAGAAGCAACTAAAACCATGAAGCTCCACAGTCTCACCTGACTTTTGTCATGGCAGGAGGCTCCCTTCTGTCATGTCCATTTTTACTGCCGAGCTTTCAACCATTTTATATGCCCTCCAAGTGATTTCTACTCTCCTTCAGCCTTCTTTTACTATTTTTTGCGATTCCTGTAGTGCCTTGCAGGCCTTGGGCAATTTTAACTCTTCCCATCACCTGGTGTTGGACATTTTCAAGTGGCTTGTCCTCCTGGGTCGTCGTGGCCACAGAGTTACATTTTGTTTGGTCCCAGCTCATGTGGGTGTCTATGGGAATGAGCGGGCAGACGCCCTGGCTAAGGCTGCGGCCTCCAGTTCTCGGCCTCCTGCCATGCGTCATCCCGTACCTGCAGTGGACCTTCGACCCTACATAGATGCTGCTGTTCGTTCCTGCTGCCAAGACAGATGGAACACCATCGTGGCTACCAAGCTTCGCGGCATCCGCCAGCAGCTTGGTTTGTGGAGCTACAGCGGCCTGTCCCGCCAGTGGAAGACGGCTCTTGCCAGTCTCCGCATTGGCCACACACTATTAACTCATGGGTTTTTAATGGAGAGGGCTCCCCCTCCCTACTGTGATGATTGTCTGTACCTCTCCGAGTACCGGGTGGGTAACGGTTCATACAGTCTCTCCCAGGTGCTCGGGGAGGAGGTTTGTAGTTTGGGGGGAACACCCTATCCTATGTGGAGGAGGCTGGCCTCCTCCACAAATTGTGATTTTATGATATTTGTGGTTTTTAGATAGTTTAATGTTTTTTGTTTTGATTCTTTTATTTACCGGTATTTTACTTGAGTTGACAGGTTCTTTTAGTAAAAATGTGCTTTTTAGTTTATTTGTCCTTTTAATCATGCTGCCTATCCCTTTCGGGGGAGGGAAGCCTAATTAATGTATGTACATATTTTATTAATAATGTAGATGACCATTTCATGTTTGGCAGTATATGACCTTAGCTGTTGCCTACTGGCATCTAAAAATCAATAATAATAATCCACTGTTTCATCTAGACACTCAGTAATCTCGGAGCCTCGCAAAGTCACAGATTACTGACAGCCTACAGTCCCGGGGATGAAGTATAGAAAAGAAAAGAATAAACTCTAACTCTTCAGGAATCATAGCTATAAATAGGATATTTCCTGCACAGAATTAACTAAACTTACAATTCTTGGAGTTTCTGCACGTCTTGCCTCTGAAACCCTATATACATATACTTAAGCAACTCAGAGTAAGACTAACTTTCATAGAAATGTTTATGCACAGAATTTATTTAAAACAGAGTTTTGCACGATTTGATTGTGATATCCTATAAAGAAACTTTCTAAGGCAGCTTAAATTCCAAGTCCTTTAGGGAAGTGCCTTCTGGGAATCTAATGGCGTATTCCACTGCACCACTCCACTTGAACCCCATGCTCTTGTGAAAAGCAATGGAAGTGGTGTTGCTGGAATCGATCGCGACCACGGGAATATGACCCTTCTGCAAGAAGTGATGGGCCAGAGTCTGTGTTGCAACTTTGGCCAGTCCTCGTCGACGTTGTTCCTTTACAGTAAACGTATTACCGATTAATCCATTCTTGTATGAATGAATCCAAGACACTAATGTTTCTTCATCATTCCTCTCTTCTTCCGGGATATCTTTATGTTTTTCATTCATCGATCCATTATCCCATTTGTTCTGTACATCTGTCTCCTTTGCTTTTAGAGATATAGAAGATTTCATTCGTATAGCAACGGATGGGAAGGCAGTAATCATTTTCAGGTGTACTTCTCTTGTCTCAGTAAAACTGTACCTCCAAAAGGACCGAACGATTTCCATGTCAGCTGGTCCCAGACTGCTGATGTAGAAGTCGCCATTCAGTCTGCAACATCATATAGCAAGTCTTGTTGAGAGTCATCTGCTTGCTACACTTAATGTAATATGACAAGATGTTTCAGGACCAAGCGAACCTTGTTTTGATTTTTTTTTTTTTTTAATATAATCATTAATATATATATATATATATTGTGAGTGATAAGCATCTTAGATCTTCATGGTGATATATATATATGGGAAGAAAGAAGACAGGGCTAGGCCAGAAAGACCTATAACCACAAGAATGAAATAGAGGGACAACTAGCACAAATTAAAAAGAAGGGCAGAAGGTACAGTCTCCTCCACTCCTGAGTTCACCACATCAGCGTTGCCAATGTGTCTCCCCCTCCTCCCCATATTGTGTGAACCACCAGTTTCGAGATTCCGATCCGAAACATATGCCAGGGTCTTGGCATATGCTTCGAATCTGAGTCTCAAAACTGGTGGTGGTTCACACAATTTGGGGGACACACGATGGCAACGCTGATTTGGTGAAGGCAGGAGTGGAGGAGACTGTACACTCGCGATCCAAAATATGTATCCAGGCTTGCTTCGAATAGCCTAATCGAGTATTAGGCGAGCTCAAGCAAATATGAAACAGGATAAGTGCATGTTGTAATTGGTTAACTAGTATGTCAAATGATTCGAAACTTCAACAAGACCTGGATAAATATTTTGGATTGCGAGTGTACAGCCTAGGAAAGCAAAGGGTCAGTAGCTACTACACTCGCAATCCAAAATCCAGGTCTTGTTGAAGTTTCGAATCATTTGACATACTAGTGAAGCAAATACAACGCTTATCCTGTTTCATATTTGCTTGAGCTCACTTAATACTTGATCAGGATATTCGAAGCAATCCTGGATACATATTTTGGATTGCGAGTGTACTAGATACTTTTTGTCAAGTGACAGGTTGATCAGAGTGGAACTAAAGGAAGGGTGTTGCTAGAGAGAAATGTGCATTATTGCACTACGGATATTTGCATGAGAAGATGCATTCAATGACGAGGTTTTGCTATCTTTCTCGCATGGAGTTATTCTTGTTGTTCCTTATCCATTCTGTCGAACTAATTAATAAATTAACTCGTAAGGCCATTTTAATTCATACAACTATCATTACAAATCTCCACTAAGCTTTCAAGTAATAATTGTACAGAAAGAAATTCGAGCTCATACTTTGGGGTCTTAAGTTGACATTTATCAAGAGTGTAAAGATGTCCATTAGAGATTGTGTGTCGTCGCACCTGCTTCACTCCAGCTATCACCAAGCCGTCCATCTGTGATATAAATTACATAAATTGTAATAACAATATGTACGGTTTGAGCCAAATTTAAACATAACGAATAAGTTCCCGAAGCCATTACAATTGAGCGAAATGTAAAAAATCGGGGACATAAAAACTAAAATTTCACAATTTTTCCATAGGATGTGACGTTTCAGTAATTGGTCGACGAATAACCGCCTGCATACCGACGATAAACTACGAATAATCTAGGGAAAACCTAGAAGTCGAGTGTGATTTTTGAGTTTCGAAATTGTAATGGTCATTCAGGGTGATTCACGGTTAAGCCGTGCGCAAGTAATCTCCCTACGCTGCTACGAATATTCGGGACCTTCCACGGTGACCTTCCACTGTGATTCAGTTGCTGTGCCGCCAGAGTGCCGGTGTAGCAGTATGAAGTGGAACCTCCATGGGATCCGTCAACTACGCATTCGTGGGTGGCCCAACATGTCATACATCGCCGCAGTACACAAAACACACGACCTTCGTTATGATCAGACGTCTCTCCCTATGTATTTTCTTATGGGAAAAATGCTCCGGCAGTAATGTATTTTCCAATTTCGCATTTCGTTACTATGTCAATATTTATGTATGAAACGGCAAACTCGAGATGATTTGCAAGAGATTGGCATAAAACACAGCGCATGGAATATCCCGATTAAGGTTAAAAGATCATAGATTTGTAGTCGCTGTACGAGGAGGACATGATGAGCGCTGCTCCGTACCACACCTTGATCTTGAGAATGTGCAGTGACAATCGAACTCATTATTTTTCCTCGCCTAATTCACGTTTCACCACATTAAGCATTCAATTAACATTCATACTTGTAACATACCAAGCTCTTCCTTAATTTATGTCTCCCTTCATCACATCATCGCTGTATATGACTTAATATATGTTATTCTAGACAAGCTTACATTCTTAACCCTCTCATATTCTAATAGAATATATCAATACAAACTTTATTGTATATACAGTACATATATTAAGTTACGGTATAATAAAAAAAATTACATGGGTATGAAAAATACTTTTCACATTTTTTACATCTCATTTTACCCAGCTATGTTACTGAATAACTTTATTTTGCTTGTCATTTTCCTATTCATATGTCTACAAGTTTTTTCTTTCTTCTCTTTGTCAATTATTTTGTTTAGATGTTTCATTCTGAAGTACACAGATATTTTACAGAACACTACATCTTTGGATACATAAATTCCCATACGTTCTATTGCAGAAGCAAGTGAGCTAAAGCAGTGTTTCCCTTCACCAAGGCTTTCACCATGAACTGCTTTAAACATTTATCTCATTTTAACCAACTGAAAAAAAAATGTTTCTCAATGGAGATAGCGCATAGCTTACCTCAATTAACTATTTCAGTCCATGATTTGCTTATGCAAACAGTGTCCCAATTGCTGGCCTTATTTCCTAAATATGGGTATGTTCCTACAATTTTTTTTTTATATAATATAGCCACCTATGTAGCGAAGAGCTTCCTCTTCTATCACTGACTCTGGCTAAGATGTCTTTACCTTCCAAATCGAAATCTAAGTCCTTAAACAAGATACTAGTTAAGTACATCTCCACAGCTAAAACACTTTCATCATAGTCTGTATGCTATTTGTGCAGAAATATAGCTCAATAATTTTTGTTGATTTTGCCCTATTGATACATTATTTTTCAACCATTACATTACCGTCGTATTTTGTGATGAGGTGAGTAATGTAATGTGAAGTGTGAGGAAAGTAGTGTAAGTGATGAGAGGTGAAGCCTAAACTCTTCATGGCCATAAAATCCCTAATTCATCACATGACAATCCAGGTTGGCTCCACAATACATACCCGAACTTTAATTTTTTAGAAACATCGGTAGCTATATAAATTTTGCAGTTTTCGGAATGCCGCAAGAATAGACGCAGAGTCATCGTAGGCAGCTAGCGATGCTTCCGCCATGTCAGGTCACAGATGGTTCATAACTTTTTTTCTTATATGCGACGAGACCGAATGTTGGGGGATTACCATAGAGAAAACGTAGATTAGTTAGGGTTAATTTGGCAGGACGCCAACAATTTTCCTTATTCGGTTTCGATCACGTGGCATATCCCGAATTGCCGTAGACACACCCGAATCAACGCCAAGGGACCTGAAAAAGGTCCCTAATAAGATATATAAAGAAATAAACCGTTCTTCTTGACAATGTCGGGAGCTTCTTCGTTCTTGTTAAAAATAGTCTTTACTTACTACTTCCCCGTACATAAGAAACTATATCCTTTCTACAAAAAAAAAGAAAGAAAAAGAAACTGACATTCTAATAGCTCTCCACGAATGCGTAATGAAAAAGAACTCCCATGCTGAATTGAAATTATTTCCTTTTAGTGTAACTACATATAATTTACCTTTGCATTCCCATCCGAATCATTTGCATTCCAACCCCGTAGGGGGGTATTGCCTCCATTAGTGATGTGAGCAATACTTTAAGGGTTTTGGCGCCCCTTCGGCCCCAGCCACTAGCTTTTAGTTCTTCAACTGTCCTTCTTTTCTTTCTATTCCCTTCCAGCTTGCTGTCTCACCTCTCTTACCACCTTTTTCTGGCGCTATATATAACCTCGCTGTTGCGGCGCCTAATATCAATCAATTTGCACTCCAAGTACAATGGAACCATCAAGCAAGCTGCAATGCTCCTCTTATTTTATGAAATCATATATTAAAGTCGATTTCCTAAGGACTCCCATGACAGCATTCCTTCCTCTGCTCTGCTTCTCGTATCCTATTATTTTTGGTTGTCTTATATCCAGTCATAGTTATACCCGTAATGATATGGGTCATGACTATTTACCGTAAAAAAGATAGAAACATACTATATGTGAATGATGAACAGACCTCTGTGATCACATCGATGCAACAAGCATAGAGTTTGACTGGGCGTGACCAATCCAGGCCTGGTATCATTCCTAGTAGTTTAGCCATGTCTTCACTACGCTCTTCTTCCACACTCCAAAACACCGTCACGCTCTGGATGCCCTTCTGCAATGCAACCACATTTTGTGAGCATAAATGAAAGAGGCAAGCGGCCATATAGTCAGGTTAGAGGGTGGATTCCACAGTGGTTGGTATTGGTTTGTAAGCACGCAAACGAAAGAATATTAGCCGTGTAAATTACTTATGGCTGAATTATTTAATGAATTTGGTGTATAAACTATAGTGATCATCATTATCTAAATTTCTAACTGTTGGATAGATTTTGTGAATGTGGATACTCAGCTTTTGGAAAATAATGAAGCCTTACAAGTGTGATTGGTTGGGAAGCTAACAAACCAATACCACTGTGGAATCGACCCATACTGATAATAGGTAAACATATTTAACTTAATTTTAACCAAGAAGTGAAAAGAGGTCACAACCAGGAAGTCGTTCTTTTATATATATATATATATATATATATATATATATATATATATATACTTTCCTTGATAGTTACAGATACATGTAAACCTTTAATGAGTAAATTCTTCATTAGTTATATTATTTTCCTAGATATGCTTTCGTGTGATAATGCAGTAAAACGATTACTAGAAGCCATATAAGCATACATTAGGAAATGACAGCATTCATATATTTCATTTAAAACCCATCTCATTTAGCTTTCTAAAAGAACATATTGCTCCATCTGGAAAATTCTAAAGTAAATAAAATCTGCAATATTTTAAAATGAAAGCTGTATAGTTTTGACGCTAAAGAGATGCAGCATTGAGGTTTGTTGCCAGAATTTGATAATGAAAATTTAACAATCTAACGAAAAGTGACATTTTTCCCTCGACAAATGTTTCCGACAATAATTGTGAGAGTTTTCATGTAAAGGAACCTGAATAAGCAGTCAGTACCTACTGCATCTGCTCACACACATGTATGGGTAAAGGCCTCCATAGACTATCATTCATGCCTGCGCAAACTAGATGACTGTGCAATCATTTAAATTTGCCACACACTAGCAAGTAGACTGAGCAGTCACCAGACATTATCATGCATCATTGTACAAGAGTGTTATTGATGAAAAGTTTGTTAGATATAGTTCAGTCATTTGCGCAACCCATCAATCACACCCACACACGACGGTTATGCCTGCACAATCACCCAGTTTGCGCAGGCATGATTGATAGTCTATGGAGGCCTTAAGAACAACATGAGGAGGAGCCAATATGGAGGAAGTTTCGCTATTACTTCTTCAGGTCAAAGACATTTATTTCCATTACGACATTGGCAGTATTGTAGGGAAGGTGGCCCGAGTGGTTAGTGTTCTGGACTCATAACCTAGAGGTCGGGAGATCGATCCTCTCAGGTGTGGGCCTGAGAATATTTACTCTTCCGATTTGAGTTTCAGGCAGTAACTATAAGGCCACCGAACGCCATAATATACCCTCGCTGGTACCATAACAGCTGCAGTATTGGGGAATTACCCTCACTTCCCTCCCTCTGTAGCTGGGTACCAGTTCGGAAGTCGTGACGTGTGTGTGTGTGAGCAGCAGTTGACCTGGGCCATGGTAACATAACAAAAAAAAAAAATATATATATATATATATATATATATATATATATATGAACGACATAAAGGAGGGTTGGGACGGGAGGAGGCAGGAGGTGAATAAGGTACCCATGTTGGAGAGAGGGAGTGTATGTATGGTAATGTGGGGTGTAAATGTTAAGCCTAACACCTAATGACAAACGTATTGCATAATTTATACCACATTTACCCAAAATAATATAATGTCTCATCACTTCACATCAATGGCGGTAACAATTTGTTTTATCTAAACCACAGTAGTCATATAATAAAAATTCAAACATATTTTGCACACTTTTGAACTCTGGAGATCCGTTATGATTAATATTTTTCGTCCGAAGCGTAATCTCTATCTTGTAGTCATACTCTTCGCTAATATACTGTCGCTTCTCAGTTTCTTCATTTTCCCACTATCTATCCATTCATCACACAAACTTTGTTCTCTCTTTGCACAACATATTCATATGGGATATATATAACTATATTATTGACTTTTTATTTCTTGTTATTGTTAGTAGTAGTAGTAGTAGCAGTAGTAAGAATAGTAGTAGTAGTAGTAAAAGTAGGAGTAGTAGTAGTAGTAGTAGTAGTAGTAGTAGCAGTAGCAGTAGTAGTAGTAGTAGTAGTAGTAAAAGTAGGAGTAGTTGTAGTTGTAATACTAGTAGTAGTAGTAATAGTAGAAGTAGCAGTAGGAGTAATAGTAGTAGCTATAGTAGTAGTATCATTATATATACGACTGCATCATAATATTAAAAAAAAAAAAAAACATTCCTTTCTTGAACACCTTACTCCGTAGGGGGGTATTGACTGCATTAGTGATGTGGGCAATACTTTAAAGGGTTTTGGCGCCCCTTCGGCCCCAGCCACTAGCTTTTTGTGTTTCAACTGTCCCTCTTTTCTTTATATTTCCTTCCTGCTTGCTGTCTCACATCTCTATCACCTTTTTCAGTCTTGAAAACTTTATTTATTCCCTTCCCATCCTTGATAATTTTTACAAGTAGATTATTAATGTGAAGAAAATATACATTACTGACGTAAGAACACGCTGGGGTAACGACAACCAGGCTACAGGAACCAGGAGGATCGGCGGATAGTATGGTGGTGTGAGGCATGGAAGGACCGTAGTGCAGCAGCATGTCTATCGTGCCATGTACCTTTAAAGGTGAAGAAGTTTTGTGTTAGTAAATCTGGAGCATGCAACTGAATCCTTCAAACTATTCCAAACAACAGAACACCATTATTTTTTATAACTTGGGCCTGTTCCTGGCATACATTGGAGGAATCAAGGCATTCCAATGTACAAAATGGAATTACCACCTTAAGAATAAGTGACCATCAGTTATATAACATTTTCTGTACTTACTGACCACTTTGCCAACATCCCCCCAATATCCATGGCAGTCGGAGGCCCCCAGATATCCTGGTCCAGTAAGCTCTGGTCCCATCTTCCTGTGATTCGGTAGCCCAGGATATAGGGCCAGCCCCTCCTTTATTTTAATTAGTTTTTTCACTGAGACCTGAAGGTACTGGGGGGCATTTTCGCAAAGTCTGGCGGGCTACATGCCATCACCGCTTACTGCTGGACCGGAATCATGGTGATTTGAAGGAGAATAACACTTGGGTTATAATGATAAAACCAACTATGGAATAATCTTTGAAATAGTTTCATTCTCTTTCCCAGCTCATTTTACCCTAATATGACCTATCCTAAACTGGACATAACCTAACCTAACCAAATCCAGCGTTGGCACATACCCATATAAAGATTACGAATATGCAACCGGGGGTCCGTGGGACAGGAGGCCATTCTGTCCCGAGAGAATATCAACAACAGCTAGAAGTGCGATGCTTATTCCTCTTTTGTAAACACACGGTTGACTTGTTTTCATTTCATTACATGCACAGGCATGTGCGTCAGTTCCTGCCTTGTTTCTTGGTATAACAGAACTTGGCCACAGTCTTGTTTCACATGACATAGTTAATATGTGAAGTGGATGTCATCGTCATTTCTTTCCTGCCACACGGGTTTATTCTTACTTTATCCCGGACTTACAATATTATGGATGTCTCGCTGTGTTGGCCCAACGGTCGTCTGTAGAGGTTCAATCTATCCCCGTTATCTTCCCACTTTGTCAATAATTTATTTATTTGATAGGGTTTTTTCATTATATAGGCCAATGCATTATAATAGTAGTAGCAGAATTGTAAGGTTTATGGAAACAACCAATTTACGTTACTTTACTATATTTATTAATTTCAGTCAAACACCAACAATAATTAATTAAGGAGAGAGTATACTTTTGGTACATTGGAACGCCTTGATTCCTCCAAAGTATGTCAGGAAACAGGACCAAATTAACAAAAATAATGGTGGCCAGTTGCTGGGAATAGTTTGGAGGAATCATTATCTCCCCTTAAATAATTTTGAATATATTAATTCCACACGCATACACTTTCACACGAATTGAAATACTAGTTAGCTAGTAATAATAACGCAAGAATCTCTTATATACGGTACTCGTTTCTGTAACGGTTTTCGTTAATCCTCGTTTATCTTCGATTTTTCTACGATTTTTTTTTTTTTACGAATTCTTGCGAGAATCCTATCTTACGTTAACTTTAATAATTAAGCAAGAATTAACTCTGTAATTATTTATTAGGAGCTTTTCCTGGACCTCCTACCAATTAATTAAATTAATATTCAAATTCAAACTACACTGAATTTGTTATAGCTTTCTGATCGCTTCATAGACTTCAGTTATAAATTCTTCACACTCTGCTGTAATTTCCAATGTCAATTCACACTTGTATCACTCGTAATTATTTAAGAATTCGCTTCATAGATCTTGAAGGCAAACCTCTAGCCAGCCTCATACGAGAATCCGGTTCTCCCTCTCCCTTACCTCGTCTTACCTTGACATCCAAATATCTGATAAATAGTCAATGAAGCCTAGAGAATAGCTGGTACTGTCTGATACTTATTCGACTTTAAACCATCGTCCTTGTCTTGCGATAGACAAGGGAAATTACGAGTTGGAAGAGGACCGAGGACGAGAAACACTACAGGGAGAGTGGCTGTACGAAAGAAGATTTACGGCTTAATGCCTATCGACTCATGGTGTTGGTCATTAAGGCAGTCAGTCTTGTTACATCAACACAGCCTACAAGGTTGCTATCCTTGATTTTACAGCCGGGTACCTACATTCTGCGAGGTGAACAGGGATGTAGGGGGCTGGGAAAATTGTCCAACAATTACACTGACTCGGAAATCGAACCCGGGAACTCTCGCTTGTGAGGCGAGTGTGCTAGCCTTTACAGCATCAGCACCCCGTAGGCAGTACGGTGGTACGTACCTTCGTGGGGTGGTCAAGTATCACTCCGCCGTTGTACTACACACACACTAGTTCCAATGCCCTAGCTGATACTGACTATCTTAATCATCTTATATAATTATACACATCAGTCATACATGCAACTCTAATTAACGACGTATATGTAAATTCCTACAAATTTTCCACTTCATGATACCGTATGTAAGACACGCAATCAACTGTCTTCGGTATAATTTATTCCTTTATTTATTATACAACGAGACATACGAACTACTAAACAGTTGAGAAGGATGCATCTTGGTAGTTAGAATTTTTCCTCACAGAGGGCTCTGGGCTCTGTGTGTGGATTTTTTAATTTGTACTGTAATCACATACTGTACAGTTGCCCAAGAAAAGACTGCAACCAATTTTGCTGGTGTGTGGCAATGTCTGGTAGCTGTAAACTCTGGTAAAAGTAAACACTCGTATTTTATCAATGGATCACTCAGAACCTACAACCTTTATATGGATGGATGTTATTGGCTTCGGCTACTTACATTCATCCTTACAACTATAGGTTCTGAGTGATCCATTGATAAAATACGAGTGTTTACTTTGGAGCAGCTGCCAGATATTGCCACACACCAGCAAATTTGGTTGCAGTCTTTTCTTGGGCAACTGTACATACAGTACTAGCTAGCTAACATACCAGTGAAATATCAACTCCACCTGGTTTAATTAGGCCCTACTCTCCATGCTACGAATACTAATATTATGCCACGAGCAATCGACTCGTGACAAACAGCCCTATCAAAAGGATAAGGATTCTATCATTTACAACCTACTCCTCAACAAATGGCAATTAGAAGCAACTTGAATATCATTGTATAATCCTTGGCAAGTAGGTAATATAAATATAAGGGCATAAAAATAAATGAACACTCCGATGACATTATTTCCATCATTCAGCTGAACCGACTCCCTAGACTAGAGGGTACGGTGTTACCTGCAGTGATAGAGGAAGTACTTGAAGGGTTTGGGTGTCCCTTAAAACCAGAGCTTATTCCTTTCCATTCATTAACTATTCATCCTTTCGTTTACGCTTGGAGTTATTCCTCCTTTGTGACAACAAGCTCATTCTTGCCTAGTTAAGTCTTTATTTCTTCTTTACACCTACTCACTTATACTGATCCTGTTTTTAACGCCGAAAATAGTTCAGCACACTTTCAGAGACATTGCTCTCATAAGTTCAATCAATCAATCAATCATTTCCTGTAGCACCCACGGGAATGCATAGGGCCTCAATGAACTCGTGCCACCACACCTTATCCTGAGCTAACTCCTCCAAATCTCCCCAACATTCATCTCCGGCTTCCCGCCTCATTGTTCTCACCCACGTCTCCCTAGGCCTTCCTCTTCTTCTTGTACCATGTGCTACCCACCCTAGTGTATCTCGTACTATCCCATGTCTTCTATACACATGACCTAACCACTTCCAACGTGATATCCTAACATATTCATCAACTGGCTGCACCCCTGTTATTTCTCTAATTCTGCTATTCGATATCCTATCCCACCACTTAATTCCTAATATTCTTCTAAGTACCTTATTTTCAAACACCAAGAATTTACGGTCCATATTCGCTGTACTGTACCATGATTCGTGACCGTAGGTTAGTATACTCCTAACCATTACTTTATAAATTTTGATTTTTGTGTGCACAGAAATTTTTTTATTCTTCCAAACAGTTTTAAGCATTCCCATTGCCTGATTTGCCTTTCTTAACCTTTCTTCGTATTCTAAGGTCAAAGAACCATCCTTCATTAAACAGGTACCCAAATATTTAAACGTCTCAACCTGCTTTACCACCACACCTCCAATCATACAGTCCTGTGCATTTTCCATGTTCATATTAATAATTTCAGTTTTTCCACAATTAATAACCAAACCCACCCTTAAGCCCTCTCTCACTAAACAATCCAACACCCTCTGCATCTCCTCCGGCCCATCACACATCAAAACTATATCATCTGCATAATCCAGGTCCAAGAGCTTCCCATTCTCTCCCCAAAGTATACCTGCACCAGTTTCTGTACCAACCCTTTTCATTACGTAATCTATGACCAATACGAACAACAAAGGTGACAAGATGCCACCCTGAATCACACCTGACTTGACTTCAAACGGATCACTCATACAACCATCAACCATCACTTTACAAAATGTGCCATCATGCATGTTCGTAACGACCTTCACAAACTCCTCCGGTATTCCATAAAGCCTCATAATCTTCCCCATAGTCCCTCTCGAAACACTATCAAATGCTTTTTCGAAGTCAACAAAGCAAAAGCTCAACGGAACTCTCATTTCATTTACTTGTTGCATTAAATGCCTAATAATAAAAATTTGATCATTACAACCACGTCCCTTTCTAAAACCGGCCTGCTCGTTCCTAAGTATATCATCAACCACTGGCTCCAGCCTATTTAACAACACTCTACTAAACACTTTCAAGGCTATCGGTGACAAAGTGATTCCCCTCCAATTACCACATTCACTCAGGTCTCCTTTCTTGGGAATTTTAACAATCACACCATACTTCCAATCTGATGGTATTATTCCTGTTACCCATATCCTATTGAATAACTTGGTCAAGATCATTGTTAATCTATCCTCCTCCACTTTAAACATTTCTGGAAATAAACCATCCTCCCCTGGTGCCTTATTATTCTTTAACTGTTTCATTGCCTTCTCCACTTCCCCCATCCTTATCTCTCCTGTTTCTATATTTAAATCTTCCTCAGCAGGTGGTATATCTTCTTCTGGCGGTATTGGCCTATTAAGAACTATCTCAAAGTGCTCTTTCCATCTGTTTTTAATATCTCCCTCTTTAGTCAGTAAATTACCATCCCTATCTCTAACAGGTATTTCCTTGCGTTTCTTTGCATTGCCACTCAGTTTTCTAATTGATTCATATGCTATCCTTTGACTCTGTCCATCATTTCTATTTATTAAAATTTCAGTTTCTGTAACCTTTCCATCTACATATCTTATTTTATCTCTCCTTGCCAACATTTTGACTTCTGAATGCAAACTCCAATACTCAGCTCTTGCTATCTCAATCTCATTATCATCATCACAATGCATCTCACTCCTCAATTTCGCTTCACGTCTCTTTTTTATCATATCCCACGTTTCATCTGACATCCATGTCTTTCTCCTACATCTACGTCTTCTTCCGATCGTACGATCAGCAGTTTCATGCAAAAGTTTGTTCACATCCCCCCACACCTCATCCACACTTCTCTCCCCCTCTTCCAACGCATCCAGCACCAAGAACCTATTTCTGCATTCTAATCGAAACTCTTCCCTTTCCTCTCCTTCCCTTCTAAGTGCATCAATATCATACCCACGGGTACCACATCTTTCCTTCTTCTGACTTTTAAGTTTAAACTTTACTTTTGCAATGATGAGTTGATGATCGCTACCAATATCCGCTCCTCGTTTAACATGAACATCTAGCAAAGAACTTCTATGCCTTCTACTGACAGCAATATGATCAATTTGATTTTTGTAATTACCGCACGGTGACATCCACGTTGTCTTGTGTATGTTGCAATGCTGAAAAAGTGTACCGCCGATGACTAAATCATTAGCCAAACAGAAGCTCCCAAACCTCACTCCATTTTCAGTCATCCTTCTACCAACACCCATTTTACCCATACACTGCTCAAATCCCTCGTTTGAACAGCCCAACACTGCATTAAAGTCGCCAATGCAGACCAAAATATCATGTCTAGGAACCCTTCCTACCACTTCCTGCAATCTTTCATAAAATGCCTCTTTCCTTTCATCTGGTGCATTATTAATAGGCGCATAACACACAAACATACTTATGTTGCCATGATTGCAGACTTAAACCGTGCATACAGCAGTCGCTCGTCTATAGCTTCCCACTCATATAAAGCCTTATTTGCCTTACAACTCAGTAGTAATCCTACACCCTGATAATGCCTTCCATCCTGTCGTCCAGATACCAACATACGTAAACCATCCCCCAAATCCAGCTTATCAGTTCCGCTTAATCTAGTCTCTGTTAGAGCACAAATATCAAGTCCATAATTTTTGAAAACCGCCACTAACTCATCAATTTTACTGTCCTGATTGAGTGTTCTTACATTCCAATTACCAATTTTTAACATATTTTTTGCATTAATTAGAGAATTATGTTGTATATGAGGCAACCGTGTGATTCTTTGCACCCCCTGCCCATTTAAGGGCTGCACGGGACTGGGGGCCATTGCTTTTCTTTCTGAGTTCATCTTGGTTTCTTTGGCTAATTACCTGAACACTTCGCCAGAGTGTTAAACAGTAAATAACTCTAAGTGACCTAGGAACAAAACGTATGGGATACCCCTGCAGATGGGTCCATGAAGCCCCCATTCTAGCCCCTCAGTTAAGGACCAATTACGATGTCTTAGACAATTGTCTGTTTAGCTTTATACTTATTTGTATAACAAACTTTGTCCCACTACTAATTTTCACTCCATATAACATCATCGTTCTGGTTGGTCCCTATATACAATGACTTATAATATAACTCTGGGTAGACAGAAGGTGCATATGGATGGACTTACCGAAATGGATTGTGGCAAATAGCGCTTCAATTTGGTCATTAGGTCTCGCAGCTCCCCCTCCTTCCTCACCTGCCTCACACCTCTCACCAACATCTTCTCCATAACTCTGTTGGAGTGATGCTCAAGTAAGTCTTTATAGTGAAATATATAAATTAATAATCATGCAAAACCGATTTACAATAAGAAACCTCATTAACAATAACACAAACGGCCATTTAACAATAGCAATACTCTTAAGGAGAGATTATCTTGTTCATAAATAGGAAGATCTCTTAATTCCTCTTGATTATGCCACAAAACAGATTCCTTATTAGTATACCATTGAGAGATTTTGTGGAGGAGTCAGACTCCTTCCAATTTACCAACAAGCTACTCTCCACTTAATCCTATACCGGCGGGCATATTTGAGTTTCTTTGGCAGCTTATAGCATGTAAGCCATTTTACGTTAATAAAGGATATATGATATTGAAGTACAAACCTTTAACCACTTAGGCCTGGGCCTTATCGACTGTGGCAGCTCTGCAGTCTGGGCCTTTCTCCAGCACTCGCGGGCACTATTTGAACAACACATTTGACGGCTAATAGCTTGCAAACCACTCACGCTACATGAATAAATGATACAGAATATTGAAGTACAAACCTTTAGCTGTGCCTCCTGATGTACTTGTGAAGACTAAAATTATATCTATGGGATGGGTAGCCACCTCACAATGACATCGACTCAAAATTCACTTATACACTATTTACACTATATTAGTGCATTTGTCGCGGCTTCTAGCCGCTTAAATTGTATTTATTGGTTGTGAAACCAGCACAGCTGGATTGCTATAGAATACGCCGCTTCTCCAGCCCAGGCCCCGTATAGGCATAAACTGGGATGGAAGGGTCTATTCCGTGACGATCATCAGAAGTAAATCAAAATTCAAATCTGGCGCTGTACTGATAGTGGAGCCACCTGGTGGCGTGATGAGGTATTAAGCCCGCTCTGCGCTCGAAGGCAATCGGTCACTCCAATAAGAAAGAAAGTGAATGCCTGCCGCATCGGGAGGTGGGTGGGTCAGTCAAAGCTGTGCTGGTTTCACAACCAATAAATACATTTTAGGCGGCTAGAAGCCGCGACAAATGCACTATTATTGGTATAGTGAAACCAGCACAGCTGGATTGCTATGCATGCGATGCGGTAGGTGGGAGGTGAGGTGGAGGCAATCACGTGCTAGTTAAGAGCGGTCGAGAGAGCGGAGAGTCAGAAAGATAACCGAGCAGGGTGAGGTTGAAGCTAAAGCAACTTCCAACACTGGCTAGGGGAGTAGCCGTGGTGGGAGTGTAGTAGCTTATCACATATAACCCGTAGACCATTCTGTTATAGACCAGAATTGTTACTCAACTAAAGTCTTTATAGGCAGGCTCGAGGGGTCGGGTCTAGGAGAGGAGGGGGAGGGGTGACCCTGACCCCCCCCCCCCCACCCCTTTTTATTAAAGTCCTCTGAGCTAGGGCTATGGCCCCGGCTCAGGTAATGCGATCCCGAGGGGATGAAGGAGGACACAAGGATGCAGCCATCCTGTGTTTAATATATAAATATCCTGTCACTCATCATAGTAAAGTAATTTTTTGGAGAATGAATACTCAAGAATTCCGTAACAATGTAATTTATTTCACCTGCACCATATGTACACACATGAGAGACATGGGGATGAGCATGAAGCTGTACATGATGGGGGTGAAGTATGGGGTGATAGTGACGGGACTTAAGTCGCCCGACCTTTTCTCTTCGGGCGGCCCCTCCCCCTCATGTGTCTCCCGTGGGGAACCTGGGGAATGGAGGGTGGAGTACCCATAGCCACACAGGGGGTAGGGGAGAGCGAGTGGAACAGATACCTCGTCCTGAAGGAGGAAGTGGAAGTCCAACCCCCCAAATCCCTAACCCTCTCCACAGAGTGAGTCCTGTGAGCCCTCGGGGCGTGTCCGGGATCCCCATTCTCTATCACTTGGCAGAGAAGGCGAGCGATTGACCTAGGGAAGAGAGGGTTACCGGACCTAGAGTTGTAGAAGAGGTGGTCCGGAGAAGCCCCTCTCGTCGCCTCCACGTAAGTAGTAAACGCGTGGACTGGACAGAGGGGGTGGAAACTTCCATCCCTCAGGAACGAGGGTACTGCGAGAGGGCCAATCCTGTCGTCAGCCTGCTCGTTCTTAGCTAGGAAAGCAGGAGAGGGGTAGATAGTTAAAGAAGTAAGGTTAGGGCTTACAGATGAAAAGGCTGTGTGACTGGTAAGGGCTGCCAACTGAGAGGCCCTGTACCCTGTAGCTAAGGCGAGCAGGAAGAGAGCTTTCTGGAGGAGGTGACAAACCTCCAGAGGGACCCCCTCGAAGGTCAGGTAGGAAAGGACGCGGTGAAGGGACCAGGTGGGAGTCTGGGCCCGGTGAGGTGCAGTCCCCGCCCGAATCTCCATCCTCAGGAGAGAGAGAGGCCTCTCCGAAACCTTAATGTTAAAACCCAGGAGGAGGGGATCAGACAGGGCTGCGTGATGCGCAAGCACCGTCGCCGGGGCCCTGTTGGTGGAATCGGCGAGCCACGTGAGGAATTCCAGGACCGTGTCCTCCGAGATGACCATGGAGGGTTGTCTTCGCAAGAAGTCCTGGAATCTTTTCCAGCACGATTCGTACTGTCGCACCGACGACTGACGATGAGCCCTCAACATCTTGTCCACTGTCTCCTTAGTGAACCTTTTGCTGAGGACTCCCCGTAGAAACTCCAAGCGTGTAGTTTCAGTGACGCTTGGAGTGGTGCAGACAGGGTGCTGGAGAAGCACGCCGATCCCAACTGAAGAGGATGAGGGCACCACCGGGACAGTTCTCTGAACCACGGCTGCGCTGGCCAGAGGGGGGCTATGAGGAGTACCCTCCCCCTGAATGTGCGCAGCTTGAGGATCGCCTTCAGGAGGACTGACGTAGCTGGGGGTGGGAAGAGGTAGAGATACCCCCACCTGTTCCAGTCCTCTGTGAAGGCGTCCGGGCCTCCCGCCTCTGTTCTGGAAGAGAAAGTTAGGAACAGAGGAAGTAGGGCCGTGGATGGGGAGGCGAACAGGTCCACCTCCGGTCTCCCGTAGCGAAGGCAGAGAGACTCGAACACAAGGGGACGCAGTTGCCACTCGACTGACGTCCCCTTGAACCTGGATAGGGCATCCGCCCAATCGTTCTCCCGCCCTGGTACATAGCGGTGAATGCACCTCTTGGCCGCTATCGCAAAA
Organism: Petrolisthes cinctipes; assembly: GCA_033782935.1. Lineage (NCBI taxonomy): Eukaryota > Metazoa > Arthropoda > Malacostraca > Decapoda > Porcellanidae > Petrolisthes > Petrolisthes cinctipes. The sequence continues at coordinate 89,931 of JAWQEG010004957.1, forward strand.
ATCTGTTCTGACAGGGACAGGAGAATTTCCGACCGTGCGGTGCCCTGTTTCTGCAGGCACTGCACGGCCGCAACATTGTCCATATCGAAGCGGACGCCTAACCTGGCAAACTGTGGGTGTCTGTTGAGCGACTCCCTCGCTACCATCAACTCCCGGGCGTTGATGTGTAGTAGCCTCTCCCTTTCTTTCCATCCCCCGCACCGCTGATGTCCCAGGCAAGACTGGTACCCCCAGCCTACGTCCGATGCGTCTGTCGTCACCGTGATCCCCGGGGGAGGGAACACCCAGGGGACCCGCTGACTCAGGGCACCGGGACGTAGCCAGGGGCGAAGGAGACGGTGGAGAGAGGGGGACACTTGCCTGGGAAGGTCCATGTGTGCGGGGGAAAGGTGGAGGTTTACCTCCCGCGTCAGCCTCCTGTGTTTCAGTCGTCCCAGGGGCATTGCAGGGGCCGCGAAATTTAGGGACCCGAGCAATGATTCCCACTGGCGGCGAGAGAAAGTACGGGAAAAATGCGCCTGGCGGACGTGGCGGAGTGTCCGGCGGGCGTTGTCTGGAGCGAGAGAGAGGGTGGCCGAAAGAGAGTCCCACTCTATTCCAAGCCAACACAGTTTGCGAGTGGGAGTGAGAGAGGACTTGGGGATGTTCAACAGGAACCCCATTTCCTCTAGCACTCCCCTCGCTACCCTGACGTTGTTTGCTACCTGCTCCTTGGAAGGGGCGTGAAGCAACCAATCATCCAGGTACATGAGGGTGGGGACACCCGCCTCTGCCAGACGGGATGCCACCACCCTCACGAGCTTTGTGAAGACTCGAGGAGCTAGAGAGAGACCGAAAGGGAGCCTGGTAAACTGGAACGTCTCGGTCCCCACCTGGAAGGCCAGAAAACGGCAAAACCTTGGGTGGATTGGGACGTGCCAGTACGCATCCTTGAGATCCAGGGATGCTAACCAGTCTCCCTTCCTTAGAACTGTGCGGACCTGAGCAACCGAAACCATCTTGAAACGTAAGGTTTTCACAAATTTGTTTAGTTTGCTCAGGTCCATCACCAATCTCGTTTTTCCCTGGTCCTTTTTGGGGACCGTGAATAAACGAGAAAGAAAGGCCCTCCCCGTCGCCCACTCCACTACCCCTTTTTCCCGCATTTCTAACACATGCAGGACGACCGAAAGTGACACTTTGGTTGAGGCAGGAGGTAGACGTAGTGGCTGTAACGGGAAAAGACAGGTGTCAGTGAGAGTACAGTTAATCCTAGCCCCGGGACCCGAGGGACCCGGGGATGGTTGGAGGGTAGAATGATGGGCAGAGGCAGAGATTTTGACCGCAAAGGGAAACTCTGATTTTGACCTAACGGGAACCCAAGGACGGGAGTAGGAATATGTCATATATCAGAAATGTCAGACCAGGAAAGTTAACCACCACAGTTACTCACCGGAACAGTTATCCAGGGCCAGGACAGGCCCTGTCGAACTACCCTTGCTGCCCAGCCGTGGGAGGGCCAGGCTGCTGACCACCCTGTGAGGCAGCCCAGAGTGGGACCCTAAAGTGGAGCGGTCCTTCTGGGAGGGGTGGGTGAAGGAGGACTTAGGTTTTTGGAAGGGCTTGGAGCCCTGCCCTCTCCCCCGAAACGGCTGCTGGCCCCTCTGGGAGAACCTGTTGTGCGCTTTCGAGGGAGTGGGGTAAGAAGGCCTCGGTAGTCTGGAAGGCTGGGAGGGCCTTCGGGGCTGGTAGGCCGGTCTGGATGGCTGTGGGGCACGTGGCCTACGGACAAACAGATTGATTAGGAAAAAAGGGGGGGGACCGAATTTTCCTTCAATTTCACCTTCAGTGAAAAATAACTCAGGTAAATGGATTAACGAGAGGTACTTACTTGGAGGTAGAAGGTTTTGGTAAGCTAATTACCGCTGGGAGAGAGGAGAAAATCCCGTCTGTCGCCGGTTGGTCGAAGAGGGCAGGGGACAGGGGGTCAGCTCGCACCACTCCCCTCTGTGCCATCTCCGGCGCAGATTTCGCAGCCGCCTGGCGGGCTGCCAGTCTCGCCTCGGCGAAGATCTTCGCCTCCTCCCGCATGTTGTGGGTCGCCATTGCCGAGACGCCCTCCATGACGGTGGCCATGGAAGAGAGGGTGTCACTGTAAGGGGTAAACAAGGGAAAAACCGAGCGAACCCGGGGATAAGGACCCGGGAGTAACAGAGAGACCCTCTACCCCGTATCCCTCAAGTAACACAACACTAGAAGTAAAGGTACTCACGCTAGCTGTAGACCCGACATCTCGTGGTAAGTGTTGGTGAGGGGGTTGAGGCAGTCCCTGATCAGAGCAGCGGCCGCCCCCGTGGAGATGGTGTGGGCCAACTCCAATCTGGCCGCAGACTCTGCCTGCCGCAACTTACCGTCGGGCTCCTTTAGCTGATAGGGGACCGGAGGCTCCTTCTCCGTCTTCCACAGGCATTCCCTCAAACCCGGCGGGGCACGGGAATGAGGGAGGATGACGGGGAAAGACGGAGGAGGGGGTTTCCTGGCCGAGCTGTGCTTCTGGTGGTCCAGGGACTTAAGGAGAAGGGCTGGAATGTCCAGGTCCCCTTCACCCTTATCCCCCGGGAAGTACGCGTCCGGGGAAAGGAGGACTGCCATGTTCCCATGGGAGCGGTCAATCCTCCACGCCTCGGACAACTGCAACTGGCTGTACTCCACCAGAAAACCCATCACGTCCAGGGTAGCCGCAGAGGATACTCTCGATGAAGTGGGTACAGGAGCTGAGATGGGACGGACCTTGTAGAAGGGAATAGCGTCGCCCTTCTCATCAGCCCCCAACTTCACCAGGACATCATCCCTCCGGGTCCACACGTCTGGTTGAGCCGTGTCCGGGGACCAAGCCACCAGTCTGCCATCCTCCGAAGAGTGGGTCCAGGAAGGAGGAAGGAGAGCCCAAGAGTAGGGAAGGTACCCGTCGCCCACAGGAGGGGGAGATGGGGACGGAGGTGCGGAGGTAACCAACTCCTCAGCCACGTCCCCCGACGGAGACTCGAGTCCCGGAGATAAAGGAGGAACGGGAATGACTCCCATATCCCCGGGAGGACTCGCGCCCCCGACGGGAGCAGAAGCAGGAGGAGGGGTAAGGGTGAGAGAATGAGCGGGCTCCGGAGCAACAGCCGGAGGCTGCGCGTTGGGAACCCCAGGAAAGGCGTGAGGAATAAGGGTATGGAAGATCTTCACGATCTTCCTCGACGTGGGGCTCGCCTCCCCCGGCTTACCCTTGCGGGATTTGCGGGCGGGCGAAGGAGTCACCCGACAAAGACGAAGAGGATGAAGAAGACGAAGACAAGGAGGAAGGAGAACGGTGATGAGCCCGGGACTTCTTGGAGTGGCGGGACCTTTTGCCGAACGCTTGCGTCCTCTAGAGCGACCCGAGGAGCCGGCTCTAGAAGGCGACGAAGCTGGAGGTTCCCTGCTGGGCCCTTGTACTGGTGAGGTAGTCGGAGGAACCAGCGCGACAGACTCGCTCGCTTCCCGGGGGGAGAAGCCCCGAGAATGAGTCGCAGTACCGTCTAGGGAAGGAGGCTCAATCTCTCGGGCCTCAGGAGGTTCTAGCCCCTGAGACTCCGAGAGACAGGAAGAAGGGTAACGGGACCTGGATAAACCCAGGTCCGTTCCCAAAATCGGGTCCACCCACGACAAAGAAGAACCGTCTCGCTTGTGGGCCATTCTCCTAGCCCTCGTCCAAGCCATACGAAGAGAAGCAAGGGCGGGGAGTTTGGAGCGGGCAGAAGGGGAGGTATCCCGACACAACTCAGCCCAGGGGCGGCACACACCACACGCCAAAGGGTCGTAACCCAAGGGAGTGAAGCAGGGTGCGTGAGGCGAACAGTGCAGGTGGCTGTCAGGGGAGACCCGCACAGTACACCCCGACGAAGCACATAAGGCACGAGTAGGCTGAGGGAGAAAAAAGAATACACAAACATGGGTTAGCACGTGCAGACACTGGAACACTGTAAAACACGGGAAAACACCAAACAAGGAGAAAGTAGCGCGGGAGTAGCCCGCTGCACCCGGGGTACCAGGAACACAACACCACAACCCCATGCGCACCCGCCAGGGAAAAACCCCGTAAAACCAGAAACAACCCCGCCACATGGAGCGGGGGAACGAGACCCCCCGGTCTGAAGGATCCCGAAGGAGGGGGGGGGCCCGGTAGCCTGAGTTGCAATAACCCAGGAAAAAACACTGGAAAAACACTAAAAAAACCCGCACGGGAGAGGAAGGGAGAACCTGGGCACAATTCTCACTCCCCCCCAACCGTGAGGGCTCACACAATACCTGGGGAAGGCAAGAGGGGGCTGCAAAGACCCCACACACACACCACGTGGGGAGGCAAGGGCCCCACGTGGGGACGCTAACCTCGCTTAAAAAACCCAGAAACCCCGAGAAAAAACACCAAATAAAAGTACTAGTGGCAGGAGGAATGGTGAGAGGGGGGAAGGGAGGAGAAAAACTCCGAAAAAGGAGGCCCAAAAGAGCCCCCTTCGCCTAGGGAGGAGAAAAAACTCAGCCCTAGAAAAAAGAAAAAAACCCCAAAACACACCCTATCACTCCTAAAACACACACACACACTACACATCTGCAAAGCAGGCCAGCCACTAGAACACAAAAGAAACGATAGCAGGAACACGTGACACAATACCATAGCGTAGCAGCGAGGAGCGAAGATGTTGACAGGTACGTGTTCCGCGACAGAGTGACCGATTGCCTTCGAGCGCAGAGCGGGCTTAATACCTCATCACGCCACCAGGTGGCTCCACTATCAGTACAGCGCCAGATTTGAATTTTGATTTACTTCTGATGATCGTCACGGAATAGACCCTTCCAACCCAGTTTATGCCTATACGGGGCCTGGGCTGGAGAAGGGGCGTATTCTATAGCAATCCGGCTGTGCTGGTTTCACTATACCAATAATAACATATTTAAGTTAGTTTTCACACTCTAATTTCATTATAAAACATGTCAGAATCACATTTTTCACCACAACAATATGAAATATAATGTCACTTTCATTTAAATGCACATAAATGGTAATTACAGGAAATGAGGAGTGATGAAAATATGTCCAAACCTCACAGTAAAAGTAAGACTGATTGGTGGTGGGTGAGATGGCTGTGGGAGCCCCTTGGCTGCCAGCCACAGTGTTAACACCTCGAAACTAGCTTGCTAGGGACCGCACAAATTTTAGAACTGTGCGAATGAATGTTACACCCGATGTGCTCCAGACTTGTTGCTAGTGTCGAAATCTTACTACAGCCGCAAATAAAGGGCTAAAGAGTGGGTGAAGACAATTGTTGACACCAGCAACAAATGTGAGTGACCACTAGATGTCGATATCGCATTTTTTTAAATATGCGTTCCCCAACATACTTGATTAGGTTTACAACAGAGGGTGTGTGTGCTTGAGAGCTCCCGAGAGTTACACCTACCTTATCCATCCAGTTTAGCAATATAGCTCAGCAGTTGAGAATGTATTTTCAGCTCTCCGCTTTCGTGCTAATTACCATAATTGTACGTAAAAACGACAGTGACATTATATTGCATATTATTCGGTTTAGAAAATTGATTCTGACACGTTTTCTGACTAAATCAGAGTGTAAAAATGTCCTTGGAATGATCAGGAGTGTAAAAGTGAGCTTTGAATTTTGGTCATTCTGAGTTGGTTACCCATCCTACAGATGTCTATTTAGTCTTCACAAATAAATCAGGAGACAGCTAAAGGTTTGTAAGTCAGTGTCACAGAGGTGGCAGGTGCGAACATGCCCGACGTGGTTATAGGGTTAAGAGTTAACAGTAAACGAAGATTTCCCTCTCTCCGACCGTTAATATCGATCACAAATGGAGGAGGCGATTGCAAAGTGGATGCAAATATCATGGACCCAGGTTTGAATCCATGCTTAAACGTCTGTTCTTTTTCCGAGGTGATATGATGTTCCACTCTATCATCTACTGCTACACCCAATAATCTCTGGGCTTTTCAAAAGTTACTGGCTACTGACAGCCTACAATCCCGAGTGTGAGGTATAATAATAAGTAGGCCACACTGTTTAAAAAAACAAGATTTTTCATTATGCGGCGTCACACCTCCTCGCGCACCACATTACGTGACCAGTCAAATTATATATATATATATATATATATATATATATATATATATATATATATATATATATATATATATATATTGTCACGTTTTTCCTCTTTTTATAATGCAAATAGTTCTAATATACACTCGTTTACATACATCGCACTCACAGTGCGTACAAAAGTATGACAGAAAATTCTTGCTGGAAACCTTTCAGAGTACACCCCCCACTTCCCTCCTTACCATCCGAGCTTATTTTAAGAATATTTACTTCAGTTGTACCCAACAGTTAAGCCAACCACGTTCCACTTTACATTGGCTCTGGAATCTCGGTGATTCATGCATGTATTTAAGTTTGCCATTGGTATAGAGAGTTTCAAATTTTGAAGAAATTTTATTTACTATATCCTGTGTTTACATGATCCCTCTCAGCCAATCATCGTTTGCGTAACACTTCCTCAGACCTTGAGGCTTGAGCAGCCACCTTGCCACATGTATCGATAGCAGTGAGCATTGTTGTGGTGGCATATTTCTCTTATTTTGTCAGTTATAAGGCATCGTCATTCATTCCAATTTAGGAAATGAAGAACAGTGAAAAACACGCTCCTTATCATTAGAGAAAGTGGTGATCGAGCTGTGATGGTTGCATGTCTCCATTTAAAAAGCTTTGTGTTTGAAATGATTATTTAATACGTTGTCTTCAAAATCCTTTCCATTGAAAATGAGAGTGAAAGATTGGTTCTAAAGGTTAACCAGAATATATAAATTTAGGTAAATACTGAAAGAATTGCCGTTATCGCGTACGGTTTTTCTACCTTCATTACCCACTTATTTAGACCATTCTAAGACCATTTTCTTCTATGGCATTTCCTCCAAGATATTCAAATTGGCCATTTTGAAATTAGCCTGACCTTACCTAACCTAACCTAGACCACAGCAGACTACCGGGACCTAACCTGGGCAAACTACCAGGAAATAACCATGGTAAAGTACAGGAAATGACCGGGGCAAAATACTAGGACCTAGCCGGATCTGGCAACACTGCTACAAAACGGCAATTCTTTCAATAAATACCGTACCAAAATTTATTCCTAGAAAAGTGGAATAGTTTTTTGTAAACCCTGGTAATGTGTAGCCTAAATAGTATATCATTCTCTTGGTTGTCATCGACTGGTTTCCTAAAATTTTCCAATTAGCTTCCCAGGAAGTGAAATTTAGGTATTTCTAAATATTAGGTGATTTTGTTTATTCCAACTTTTTTTTTATGCCTTCGGCCCTGGGGAACCTCTGGGATTAGGCTACGCACAAGAGTTTTTTTCTTACAGTATTAAGCTGATGAATGATCAGAACCCGAAATTTGTATGAGAAACAGAAGTAATATCTATACCATAAATGGCAAACCGTCTCTGTTTGTCCGCTTATTACTCGAAAACGGTTACACCTATAGCCAAAACCCAAGTATATTCTGAATCACCATCACCAGGCGAAGGTTTTGGTATGACGTAACTCGATGTAAAAATTACATCATCTACTATAAATCCGCTAAAAAAAAAAAAAAAACTTACACTCCCAAAACTACATATTCTGAATCAGCACCACCGGCAAAGGTTCTTATGACGTAACTTGACGTAAAAATTACGTTAAAATATCATATATTCTATTTATCGGTTAAAACCGTTCGAGCTGCTAAAATCGCGCGCCAAATGTACAGCTCGAAAGGAAATTTTCCGTTCTAGCTGAAGAAGATTCAGTTAGTTTCAGGTCTTCAAGCTGAAAAGACGTATGTATAGCCATGGCTGATAGTGCTGGACCAGGGTCCAAGGAGTGTTGCAGAGCAACTGAACAAAGTTCGAAAAAGTGAGTCTTCTAAACCTCTCTCAACGTTGAGAATGGTTTGGAAAATTCACTTGTTCGAACTCTGTTTAGTTGCTCTCCAACACTCCTCGGACCCTGGTCCACCACTATCAGCCATGGCTGTACGTATGGCAACTGGCAAGTGGCCTGAGATCGTGGAATATTTTTAACTAAAGGCGGCTTCACACGGGGTTTTGCTACCCGCTAGCAAGATTTTTCCAGCCGCTAGCAAAATTTGACGATGGCGGCTGAAATTGCTAGCCGGTGTTTTTCAGCCAAGTCGCGGCAGTAACTGAGTTCGGTGCTTCCTTTAACCCAGTTTTTCGGCAAACCTCTTTCTCGTCCATCTCTTTTTATTCTTTTTCCTGCCTTCTTTTGTCATGACTTTCTTCTTCTCTGTATTTTCCCGTTCCCTGGTTTCCTTCCATCCTCATGTATATATGTAGCTTGTGAAACATGTATTCCTAACCACCATATGCCCACTTTTTAAGGAAGTCTTTGACTTTTTGAGGGACACTGATATTTTGAATATTATATATATTAAATGTTGACAATTTGTAGTCAGGAAAGAATAAATATCGATAGGGAAAGGTTAAAACATGTAAAATTTGCTGATATTATTAGAAACAGAAGAAACATTGCTAGCTATATTAAATGCCACGAATTGAGAAATTCTCAACTCAAAACTGTAGATGAACTGGAATAAATCAAACATATACATAGAGAAACACACCAGCAGCGAAGCACTGACGCACATATATGCACTTATACCTACGGGCACCACTGATTTTGAGAAGGACAGGGCAGAAGTGAAGCATGAGACTGAATTATATAACAATGTATTGTTCGTAGGAAAGGGGGAGGCGTGGTAACATGGACGAGGCTGAAGGTTATTTATTGTTGTGTTCTATTTATGTAACCCCGCGGACTTTCATAACACACTTCATGACACATGACATGGTCTCCTATTATTTGCCCATTTTCTTGTTGCCATCATAGTATCAGCTGCCTTACATGTAATTTTTGCGGGATGTTTTTGCATTATGTTACAGTAAACTGAGAGGAAAAATCCTTGTATTCTAATTTATAAAATTAATTGACCCGTCCTCCAACTCAAACCGCAACATTAGAAACAACTCACTATGGACTGTTGTGGTTCAAGTCCAGCAACAATAGCACTACTACGACAAAATGCAAAGCACGACTCTTTTGAGTAGTTTAATTGATATGAAAAAAATAGTTACACAAGAGCAGGAGTAGTCCCAATACTGGAGATACTATGTTAGAATAAAAGTAAACAATGTGCAATGCCAAGAAATAAGATAAACCAGCAAACACATTAAGGGAGTGTGGGAATAGGGGGACAGGCTTGGGGGAGGGTTTAGGGGGGTCTGGGAATAGGGGACAGGCTTTCCACCCACCCCAATTAATTTAAGGGGGTGTGAAAGTAGGAGGACAGGCTTGGGTGGGGTTTAAGGGGGTGTGGGAATAGGGGGACAGGCTTGGGGTAGGTAGAAAGCCTGTCCCATATACCCGCACCCTCCACCCCCCCTCCCCAAGCCTGTCCCCTACTCCATCACCCCACTAACCCTCCCCCACCCCCACCCAAGCCTGTCCCTCTATTCCCGCACCCCCCTAATATCCTGCCCAAATAAGTGAATCCTACAGCTAACGCTTACACATTAAGTGGGTATATAGCACATTGTTTTGGGTAGTAAATTTGGAGCAAATTTTTCCTCCAAACTATTCCAGGCAACAGGATACCATTATTTTTCTTCATCTTGGTCTGTTTCCTGGCATACTTTGGAGGAATCAAGGCGCTACAGTCTATTTAAGGTATACCATCCCCTTAATCTTACAATAGGAACCATAAATCTTACAAGCTAACACATAATCCTTACAAATTAACACAATCTTACAAACTAACACATAAATTACAATATGATAAACCGGTAAAACACAACACAAATAATCCTCATAACTCACGCCAGATTGCCACCAATTACAATAGAAGAGAAGGCAAGAATCACCCGGTAAACTCCCAGAACACTTTAAACCTTTCTCCCTTCTTCTGTACTCACACGTCTGTTACTGCCGCTATTGATGACAATGTGTAATGTGTCGTTCGTGAATGATCCGACTCTAAGATCCGGCTCTTTCAAATGAATGACAAGAGCTGCATCTCAAGACCGAAGACTCGTTCGAGAGCCGTTTAATTTTATATGTGGTTTGAGACAGTATCACTGCACTAAAAAAAAAAAATAAGTGTTACGTAATTATAAAAACAATGAAAGATATATTTCACCACAGCAATACTGTTGAGCTATAATTTTTGCCCATTATTCACAAATTTAAGCATTTGATTACGTATCCATGGCTTCTCCTGACAAAAACAATAACGTTCTTTAATCTTTCTCCCATAATTATTCTTTGCAATGTTATTACTTAATGCTTTCTATATACACACACAAACACTTACTCAAAAATATCAATGTTTTCAGAGTCTTGAATAAAAGGTGACACTATTATTATTATTAATATTATTATTATTACATTTTATTGTGTTTCTCGCACCAATTTGCATAATCTTCCTCATCGTCTGTGTCTGAACTCCACTCATCGTCTACTTCTAGAGCGGTGTCTGTCTGTAGGTAGCCAAAATCTACAGGAGTTTCATATGAGTCATTTGAATCACAGTAGCAGCACTTTTGATGTACTGTACAGTCTCCTCCTCTGCCGCAAGGGAATAATTCTAAGGGAATAATTCTACAAACATAGGTCGTAATTAATAATGTATAATTCCAACCGTGTTTTGTTTTCACTAATTTTCCTCTGATAATATAATCTGCTTACATACACAATAAAACAATAATAATAGTATCAAATACTGCTATAATAACACAGGAGTAAGTGAGCAACGTTCGTTAAAATCCTAATATTATGAGAGTACGCTACACAGTATATTATCACATGTATGAAAGATATTAAAATATTGCTTTTACATAGCACACTATGCAAAAGTGTTATTCCTCCTTGTCTCAGATGGAGAGAACCTGATTCCTGCCAATGCTTAAATGAATCAGCAAAACAGCTTTTTGTAACACTACGAGCTACTCTCCTCTATAAAGATAAATTAGGTTGCGGTGTATTGTGTAGATAATATGAATCTGACTTAAATAGTGGTCATATATATATATATATATATATATATATATATATATATATATATATATATTGGACCATTATTTAAGTCAGATTCATATATATATATGCTAACTTCAATGGATATAGTGGGCAGCGCAGCACCCGTTGAATGTTTGGATAAAATATTCGGAATATATAGAGTACCGTCAAGTGAGCGGTGTACTGCTTCATTCGCCTAAATTATCATAAGAATTCAATAAAAGTGTTATAATTATTGTTCGACAATATATCACTCGCAACTCTGATCACACATAATGAACAAAATGTGTGAAAATCGTCTTCGATGTAACTCCTTCATAATAGTCTTACTCTTAATTATATAATAATTCATTACATTTGGTTATGGCATGATCACTTTGGTCATTTCACTGATATACTTGTCATCGTATTAGTAATAAAATATTTTGTTTCGGAAGCATAAATATGAACTTACCACAGTGTTGTACACCAACCAATCACCTTCATTCTTTTATACCTCTAAAGGCCTCCATAGACTATCAATAATGCCTGCGCAAACTGGGTGGTTGTGCAGGCATAACCGTCGGGTGTGGGTGTGATTGATGGTTTGCGCAAATAACTTAACCATATCCAACAAGCTTTTCGTCAATCACACGCTTGTACAGTGATCATAGTGATGCATGATAATGTGTGGTGACTGTTCAGTCTTCTTGCTAGTGTGTGGCAAATTTAGATTATTGCACAGTCATCTAGTTTGCGCAGGCATGATTGATAGTCTATGGAGGCCTTAAGGTTCATTGGAGATTCCACCCAAACCCAAACCTTCAACCCCAACATATGGGATGCCAAATACCGCCAACCGAGTCAAGAGAGTTTTGTCTGGGGCTGTACGTCAACAAGCACACAGCACGCCGCTCTCAGATATACAAGGAACTTGTTATCGCCTACGACACAGACTATCATTCGCTAGGAAATAATTATTTAGTAGCAAAATGTGTGAAGTGAAAGTGATAGATTTTTTTTTTTTTTAATTCATTGCGCCGTAGCGTCAGTCAACAGGCAGACAACAATACACAAAGATAGGCGGAACTCATGAGAATCCAATGACTACACACACACACACACACGCACATCACGAAAACATAACAGAATGAAGCACAGGCATACAGACAAATATTTACATTATGACCTACTTAAATCCACCAAAACGAGGGTGGCATACCAGAAGTTCCTCCGGAACCTGATGGTTCAGCAGGTGTCGACAAACCACATCAAGTGGCAGGCCCTGGGGCAGCAAGTGTCGGACAGTGAGGCAGGCTAGGCAATAGTGCTCTATAGTGTTAGCACGAGGCGCTCGACATAAGCGACACTCGGTGAAGGGAGACTTACCTGCCACGGTGGCCGGTAGCCGAGCCTCAAACGAGCAGAGACTACATTGTGCCTCCGAACCATGAGGCCTCGACGACGATAGGAATATTTGTGACGGCAGACAGACTCGTAATGGGTGATGGAGATGCTGAAGGGCCTCTCTGCATCCCTACATCGCCGTACAGGGAGGAGAGCGGCGGAGCAAACTCTTGAAAGGTAACATGTCAGGGAGAGAGGACGTCCAACACCACGAGGAGGCATATGGCAGGCTTCCTTTGCGAGTCTGTCAAGTGTACCATTGTGACGTAAACCTACATGGGATGGCACCGATAAAAATTTGACAGTTAAGTTACGTTGATGCAATAAGGACAAAAACGATAAAATCTGCTGAACAACAGTAGAGTGTGTGGGCTGAACACTAGAGAGGGAATGAAGGGCAGGTCTGGAGTCACAAAAAATGGCAGCATTCACTCCACGTAGACAAACAAGACTAACAGCATCCAGAATGGCATACAGTGTGATGTTATGATATTATTTATTGTTTATGATTCTATCAAATGAGACACTGAGTAACACAGTACCGTATATAATTAGATTTGGCAACACCTAAGGTAGCTAGCGTCTGGAGAGAAGCGAGGAAGATCATTCCTTGTCGGTCAGTCATCCAGTGTAGACAGTTTTCCAGTGTAAACAGGTGTGTATTCGTGGATACCGGTTTTTGCTTTTCTGAGTATTGCTTTACTTATAGTTATGTATTTTTGTATGTTGATTACTGTTGTTCTTGTTATTTTACAGCACTCGTTTTGTGATCAATAAAGCCTATATTAGGTCTAATGTGTGTTTCACTTCGACACACGTCATACAGTTCACACAATGTTTAGCTAGAGTGGTTACAGAGACGACGGCCAACCCAGCCCCCTGGAGGTGACTCCAGGTCAGGCGAGAAAACAGCACAACCTGCTGCACCATCCACCTGCAATGAGCCATCAGTGTAGAGGCAGTATGGATCTGTGATGGAGGACGTCACTGTTTCTATGTGTTCCAGAGCCAACTGCCGCTGTAGAGAAGGCAGTTCCGACTTGGAAGTAGGTGTGAAGCTCACATCAGGTGTTGGTAGCATCCACGGAGGGGGCACTGGGGAGACGTCTGCTACCATTATATCTATATTAATACTACGGAGCATAGAGGAAACAGACCTTATAAGAGTACGTCCAGCAGGCAGTATGGGAGGGACCGGGTAGTTTGGTCTAAGAGAAGTCCTGACTAACTGAGAGTAATGGGGTGAAAGATGTGGGAAATGGAGGCACTTGACAGTGAAGCAATTTTTTTTTTTTTTTTTTTTTTTTTATATGTTCCGACACTGGACATAGGCTTCATCAAGCCCGTTACCTTGGCCCAGGTCAACTGTTGCTCACACACACACGTCACGACTTCCGAACTGGTACCCAGCCACAGAGGGAGGGAAGTGAGTGTTATTCCCGAATACTGCAGCTGGTTTGGTACCAGTGAGGGTGTTTTACGACCTTCGGTGGCCTTATAGTTAGTGCCTCAAACTCAAATCGGAAGAGCAATTAATCTCAGGCCCTCACCTGAGAGGATCGATCTCCCGACCTCTAGGTTGTGAGTCCAGAACACTAACCACTCGGCCACCTCCCCTACTAACACTAGAATTCTCTCCACTAACGGGGGAAGACGCAACTCACGCTGCATGTTCACTATTCTGGTCGACATTGGACAACTGATAATTATTCTCATTGTTCTGTTCTGAAATTTTTCTAAAGTTTCCAGAGTAGCCCTGGGAAGTTGAGTCAGAGCAGGGGAGAGGTAATCAACAACTGAACGGATAAAAGCAATATAGATAGTCCTGGCTACTGGGATGGAGATACCCGAGGAGTTGTTAGTGAGCCATTGAAGTAGTGTAAGTCGGCGCTGGAGACGACCCAATAAGTCCAGGACAATGGGATGGTCTTGAGGTCTGGCAGGGATAATCGGCCAAATATTGACTGGCGCGCCCAGGTAGCGATACTGGGAACACATGGGAATGACAGTCCCTCCAATGGTGAACACTGGCCGAGCTTGAGGAAGGTGGCAGGTGAATATTCTGCTTTTTTCTGGAGAGACAATAATGCCACAGTGAGAGGAGGACACAGAGAAGGAGTCAAGAAACCGCTGGAGATCCCTTGGTGAGGTAGAATGAACACAGGTATCATCAGCATAGCACGTAATTGTAGCTCCAGGTATATCAGGGAGAGAAGTGAGCAGCCAATGCATCAGAATATTAAATAACAATGAGCTTGAGAGAGAATGAGAGAGAGAGAGAGAGAGAGGGAGGGGTAGGTGAGTCAGTGTTTTTAATTCTGGTTAGAATGCCTTTTAATCATAAATATTACGTTTCAGTTTCTGGCCTTGTATTTTCTTAGGTTGATAATTTTGGTCATTTGTAAAAGATCTTTCTGTATGGGTCACGAGAATTATGTCATAGTAAAAACTGGGTCACGACTGAAAAAGTTTGAAGAACCCTGCTTTATACTATTGGTGATTCGATACCGTTCACAGTGTATGTTTCATTCATTCCTCCTGACACACGTCTTCTCTACCTGATCATTCGTTACCCTCCCATATTACCTCCTATATGGTCCCGCCCACATTTCTCACCTCCTCTCCAACTAACATCCCCCCTCCCTCCACCTGCAACTGTTGCCAGATCCGACAAGGCCAAACCAAGTTGCTGTTGGATGGGGTGTGGACCCTTGATCTGTCCGGAGCTGGACGTCATGCACAGCTGAAGCACCCTTGGCAGTCTTGGCAGCCGGAGGCAAACAGTCCACACCATCGGAATCCAGCAAGGAGTCAGACGAGGCATCAACGGGTCGCTTGGTAGAGGTTGAGAAGGTGGAAGGCTGCAACCTGAGCTGCGGAGTGACCGAGGAGAGAGGGGGAGGGTTGCGAGAAGGCAGCTCAGGCCAGTGATCCTCGATAGGAGACTCATCCTCTTCCAACATGGCCAAGTCAGCCTCCAGGCAGGAAGCAACATCCGAATCCGCGCTCTCCATCTGGCCAAGCAAGGCCTAGATGGGAAGCAAACAACAACACGAACAGCTGAACACTCAATCAGCCAAAGACACACAAACACACACACAGCCAATCACAACAATACAATACACAGAATCACAACAGACATACAACACCAGCAACACCACAGAAACAACAACACACAAACAAGAATGCACAAATAATACAAACAACAACACAAGCAAGAGTGTAAAAGCAACACAAACAAGAATTCAGGCAGAGCGCCAGGAGAACGTCTTCACACCAACAAGGTTGGGGCGAGACGATGAAGTGAACTATGTTTGGTGTCCAAGTGTGTCTACAAAAATGAATATATGTAAATAAATTTTGTATTACTTGGGGGATAACACATTACTAATATGATAATAATATATTAATGTGGCAGTAATGTTGCATTAGCACATGTGATTTTCCTTCTCTGCACCACCATCCTTCCTTCCACCCACCAAGCCGTCTGTCCCCTATCCCTTCACCTTTCTCCGACCCGAATACGGAAGATGAAGCTTTGCCGATTCGAAATGTTGTCTTGTATATGCACATGAGCTCACACAAGCGAAGCGCTGTTGCCACGTTAGCCAAGCCAAGTGAGGGTGTGGTCCAGTTGGAAATCTTGTGGAGTGTACGTGTATGTATATATGTGTGAGAGAAAGAGAAAATATGAATGAATGCATGTATGTAAGAGAGAGAGAGAGAGAGAGAGAGAGAGAGAGAGAGAGAGAGAGAGAGAGAATATATATGTATGTATGTATGTGTGTATGTATATGTAAGGTTCTTCCTCTCCCGCTTTCACCACTTCAGTATTGCCAACATATACACCCGGCTTCGTCTGAGCTACCAGTTCCGACTCTCGCATCCGAAACACCTGCCAGTAAGAGTTAGGGTTGATGGCAGGTGTTTCGGATGCGAGAGTCGGAACTGGTAGCTCACACGATGCCGGGTGTATACGATGGCAACGCTGAACTGGTGAAAGCGGGAGTGGAGGAGACTGTACACTCGCGCACCACAATCTTTAGCCCACTAAGTCGAAGCCAGATATCTGAAGCAGGCGGTTTCTGGACGACAGCTCACCCAAAGCCTCCATTGGTTCAATATGTGTGTGTCCTCGGGAAGGTTTGGGTGCATGGGCTCCATGTTTGGGTGGCCTGTCGTCCAGAAACCTCCTACTTCATATCTCGGGCTTCGACTCAGTTTAGTCCGAGTGTAGCCTAATGAATAATATTTTTTACCTAGCTTTGAAAGATATATGATTTTTTTTCATGTAATTGTCAATCAACTGCTGCTTATTTTAAATCAGATGGAGGCCACTTCCGAAATGTTGAGCATTTGTAATATCATTAAGAAATAGTTGGGAACTACTTTACTATGTGGTAGGGTACTATGGGCTCATGCGTATTATATATTTTATGTTTTATTTGCATAGTAAAATCGTCGTGAGAGCTGATATAAAGAATAAACAGGCAGAATTATAATTAATGAATATATCATAATAATAATAATATTAATGATTAATCAATATATAATAATAATAATAATAATAATAATAATAATAATAATAATAATAATAATAATTAATAAATATATTGGAATATATAATTGATAGACACATATATTAATATCAATAATAATAATATATATATTTTTTCAATGCCTGCACACTATCCATTGCTTTTCATACATGACTAACTTTACACACAGGTTCCTTGCCCAATTACAACAAAACATCCCGCCAAACACTATCTCCACGTGGGAAAAATAATCCAATATTATCCAAAAACTAAAGAATTTTTGTTTATAAAATTTAGTCCCGATGGAAAATATGGAATCGACGTTAGTGCGATTTTCAGCTAACTGGGCTATTCAAAAGACTATCTGCCACTACCATTATTCGTGGAATTTTATTAGCTATTTTTTGACAGAATCAGAATTAGTCTACAGCAATCGAGTCAACCAAAAATATTAAAAAACAAATACAATTATTGACCGAAACAGAATTATTATACCTACTATTAGTATAATTATTGCCATTATCTCCATACTGGGCCATTTAACAGACTATCTGCTAGTACCAATAGATGGGAAATTTCATAGGCTATGTTTTGTACAATCTGAAGTTTATTGAAGCACCCGAATTAACCAAAATCCACCAAAAACAAACCAAAATTTTGACGAACAGAATTATTATACTTTTTATTTTTATAATTATTGCTATTATCTCCAGACTAGTCCTTTAAACCGACTATCTGCTAGTACCAATAGCTGGGGAATTTTATGGGTTATTTTTTATGCAATCTGGAGTTTTGGGAAGCACCCAAATGAAAAGGATGAATGTACTCCAGCTCACTAATGGGCCATAGTATATATATTATAATGCTGATGTGTGTGTATGTGTGTGTTTGTGTTAATGAATATGTATTTCTTGTCTATTGTGACCATACCTAGGTAAAAGTTGAAAAATAAAAATTATCTGGTATGATGTTACAAAATATGATTATTAATGTTTTGAAAATTGTTTGAGTTCTCACTGTTTACTATGGTAGTCTCACCCCAACCTTCCTGGAGTGAAGACGTGTTCCTGGCGCTCTGCCTGTGTTGTTGTTTGTCTTGTTTCAACGTTCTTGTTTGTGTGTTGTTGTGTCTGTGGTGTTATAGGGGTTGTTTATATTTTCTATCTAGTTTTTTTTTGTGGTTTTGCTGTTTGTGGTATTTTTGTTTGTGGTTTATTTGTTTTATTGTGGTTCTGTGTGTGTATGTTCGTGTGTTTGTGTGTGTTCAGTTGTTCGCTTCCCATCTAGGCCTTGCCTGGCCTGATGGAGAGCGCAGATTCGGATGTGGCTTCCTGCCTGGAGGCCGACTTGGCCATGTCGGAGGAGGATGAGTCTCCTATCGAGGATCACTGGCCTGAGCTGCCTTCTCGCAACCCTCCCCCCCTCTCCTCGGTCACTCCACAGCTCAGGTTGCAGCCTTCCACCTCCTCAACCTCTACCAAGCGACCCATTGATGCCTCGTCCGACTCCTTGAAGGATTCCGATGGTGTGGACTGTTTGCCTCCGGCTGCCAAGACTGCCAAGGGTGCTTCAGCTGTGCATGACGTACCTTCTCTGCCTCAACGTGGTGTTTCTTCTTTGTATACCAACTCCTTGTCCTCGTCCAACTTTCCTGTTTTTGCCCCAAGAAATGCCTATGTCAAGCTCTCCTTCTCTGGGAACCCATCTACGGACACAAAGTTGCGTTGGTTGTCTGATGTCAACAGGGCCTTCCAGCTGCAGCGTGAACTGGCTGAAGTGAAGATGGCTGCTGTCACCTCCCGGTTTGTCTACATCTCTAGGAAGCGTAAGGATATCATTGATAGAGTGAAGGCTGGTGAATTTTTGTCTCTGCCTCTCATTCTTGAAGACTCACCCGAGAGGCCTCGTAAGTTCCCCAGCTACATCCTTACCCGTTTTCCTATTGATGTTGACCCGAAACTTGCTAAGGAATACCCTGTTGTGTACTTTGCCCGTCGTTTTTTCCAAGATGGTTCCCCCATTAGCCGTATCGTTGTTGTCTGGAGTCAACCTGATCCACCTCCAAATGAGATTTCCTTTGATTTCCTCCCTTGTCTTCCACCGTGTGAGGTGAGGAAACTTCATAATGACCAGCCTTGGTGCTACAGGTGCTGGGGTGTGGGGCATATCTCCCGGTATTGTTCTGCCAGGCCGAAGTGTGCATAATGTGCTGCCGACCATGATTCCAGGACGTGTCCTGTCAGGGGCGAACCATCACATCCTGCTGCCTCCACCTCTGAGCCTTCACTTCCTGAGGATACGTCTCGATGGAAGTGTCCATGATGCCTTCAGCCAGGGGTTAATGTGTGGCATGGATGTACTCGACGTCAGGTCCAGGCTCGTGTCACTACTATTGCACCGCCTCCACCACCGCCACCACCACCACCTCCCCAGTCTGCTCCTCCTACCAGCCCTGCCTCACCTCCAGACCTGGCCCTCCGCAAGTCTGTACGGCTCTCGAGAACCGCTTTTCTGCCCTTGAAGCCAGGATTGATGGGCTAGTTACCGCGCAGGCTGCCAATGACTCCAAACTCTCCACTTTGGTCGAGGCTCAGCAGGCCATCATCTCAACTGTCACTACCCTTACCGAAAAGATGGATACTATTGCATCTCGCCTTGAAAAGCTTTTCGAGTCACTCCCTTCTCCTGGTCCATTTTCTTCTCCAGGTCGCTCATCTGCCCCCACTAACCGGACTTCTACCTCCAAATACAGAGTTCGCTAGTGATTGCCGGCTGGATGTCATCTCCTGAAATGTATGTGGTATCACCAGTTATGCTAAGCTCACTCAACTCAAGGGCTATGTTTTTCGTCATCATCCCAGTGTTATTTTTCTCCAGGAAGCATTTCCAGGACGGCTGCTCGCTGCTGGGCAAGCTCCTCCCCTCTCAGGTTATGTGCCATATGTTCATCTGGTAAGGAATGATCTCCTGACTTACATACATAGCTCCTTGCCACATCGCCTTCTCCGTACCTCCACTGATCCTGACATGACCTTTCAGCTATTTGAAGTTCTACCTGGAAATGGAGTACTCCAACTATGTAATGTCTATTCTGCCCCAGCTAGACTCACTATTGAGGCTCTTCCTTCTCCAACAGTGCGTGGTATGGTTTATATGGGAGATTTTAATGCTCGGCATTCTGATTTGGGTGATGGTTCTGGCTCTATTAATCGTAATGGTGTTCGTCTCCTTTCATACATCCGCAAGCATCATCTGACACGCTGAGACACTGGCGGTGCCACTCATTGCCGGGGAAGTACTCTGGATTACATCCTCTCGTCTGGCCTGATAGCATCTCGGGTCCTGTGCTCCTCCGTGCCAGACTTATTCTCTGATCACATCGCTCTTAGTTTTCATTATTCTCTAACTGCTGGGTCAGGTGCTTCAGCCACTCGTTTGCGTATTGCTGTGCCCCCTAAATATTGCCCGACTTACACCTTATTCATGGCCCATGTATTCCCTACATTTGACATATCATCAGCTGAACAGTTGTACTCTGATCTTGTATCTGCTACTCATGACTTTTATAGGCTATACGTCTCCTGGCCACACCTCCAGCATCGCCATACTGCCCATTCCTGGACGCTGGATGCACGTATACAGGAGGCAAAGGAGGAGGCTGAACGTGATGGCCTATTGTTTCAAGCCAACCCAACCCCTGACCTGCTCCATCGTTACCAGATGTCTAGGGATGCTTTAGTTGCCCTGCAGGAGTGTGCTCACACTGAGTGTTCGCAGCGGTTCACGGACAGCATCAACCAGCAAACAAGTGTGGCTTCTATGTGGCACCTCATCCATCGGGTTGTTAAAAAGACACTGGCCACTGCTCGTCATCACACTCCCGCCGACTATGCCAAACCACTTGTCGATTCCTGGTCAGAACAATCTACCTCAGCCAGTCTACCCATCCACATACAAGATGCACTCACTTCCCGTGCTGCTGTCCATCGGCTACGTCTAATGTCTGCTCTGTTGCAAGATGATGACGATGATGCAGAGGAGATAACTGAGGAGGAGTTGCGACGTGCTCTCTCTCGAGGTAGAGCTTTTTCCCCTGGTGATGATGGTATTACTTATGCTGTGCTGCGCCTACTTCAACAAGTTCCTGGGAACCCTCTACTTCGACTGTACAATCTTTGTCTTCGTGATGGTTGTGTTCCACGAGCCTGGACTAGCAGCACAATAATACCCATCCCTAAGCCCGGCACTGCGAAGTTCAGGCCTATTTCCCTGACTTCCTGTTTTTGTAAAGGTATGGAGAGAATCTTACTCAATCGTCTCATGTACAGACTGCAAGATCGCCTTTCTCCATGTCTGTTTGGTTTCCTTCCCCAGCGAAGCACACACCACTGCCTAGTCGACCTGTACACTCGCCTTAACAGGGACAGTGTGGTGGCCTTCATTGACCTTCGAAGTGCCTTCGATGTTGCTAATAGAGACGTCATTTTCGATCAACTGGTTGACTTTGGGATAAAGGGTAATCTATTACGGTGGATTCGGGGCTACCTGAGTAACAGGACCTCCCGTGTATTTTTCAGTGGTGCGCTCAGTCCTTTGCGCAGTTTTCATCTTGGTACGCCTCAAGGGGGTGTTCTCAGCCCATTGTTATTTAATATTCTGATGCATCGGCTGCTCACTTCTCTCCCTGATATACATGGAACTACAATTACGTGCTATGCTGATGATATCTGTGTTCATTCTACCTCACCAAGGGATCTCCAGCGGTTTCTTGACTCCTTCTCTGTGTCCTCCTCTCACTGTGGCATTATTGTCTCCCCAGATAAGAGCAGAATATTCACCTGCCGCCTTCCTTAAGCTCGGCCAGTGTTCACCATTGTAGGGACTGTCATTCCCCTGTGTTCCCAGTATTGCTACCTGGGCGCACCAGTCAATATTTGGCCAATTGTCCCTGCCAGACCTCAAGACCATCCCATTGTCCAGGACTTATTGGGTCGTCTCCAGCGCCGACATACACCACTTCAATAGATCACTAACAACTCCTTGGGCATCTCCATCTCAGTAGCCAGGACCATCTATATTGCTTTTATCCGTTCAGTTGTTGATTACCTTTCCCCTGCTTTGATTCAACTTCCTCGGGCTACTCTGGAAACATTAGAAAAATTTCAAAATAGAGCAATGAAAATAATTCTCGGCTGTCCAATGTCGACCAGGATAGTGAACATGCAGCGTGAGTTGTGTCTTTCCCCAGTAGTCGAGAGAATTTATTGTAATGTTACTTGCTTCACTTTCAAGTGCCTCCATTTCCCACGTCTTTCATCCTACTCCTCTCAGTTAGTCAGGACTTCTCTTAAACCAAACCCCTCTGTCCCTCCCATACTGCCTGCTGGACGAACTCTTATAAAGTTTATTTCCTCTATGCTCAGTAATCTTAATAGAGATATAGTGGTTGCAGACGTCTCCAGATGGCCCACTCCGTGGATGCTACCAACACCTGATGTGAGCTTCACACTTACTTCCAAGTCGAAACTGCCTTCTCTACAGCGGCAGTTGGCTCTGAAACACGTAAAAATAGTGACATCCTCCATCACAGATCCATACTGCCTCTACACTGATGGCTCATTGCAAGTAGATGATGCAGAAGGCTGTGCCGTTTTCTCTCCAGGGGTCTGGGTTGGCTGTCGTCTTTGTAACCACTCTAGCTCAACACTGTGTGAACTGTATGATATTCTGTATGCTGTTAGTCTTGTTTGTCAAAGTGGAGTGAATGCTGCCATCTTTTGTGACTCCAAACCTGCCCTTCATTGCCTCTCCAGTGTTCTGCCCACATACTCTACTGTTGTTCAGCAGATTTTGTCACTTTTGGCCTTATTGCGTCATCGTAATTGACTGTCAAATTTTCATGGGTGCCATCCCATGTAGCTTTACGTCACAATGCTACAGTTGACGGACTCGCGAAGGAAGCCTGCCATCTGCCTCTTCGTGGTGTTGGACATCCTCTCTCCCTGACATGTTGCCTCTATAGAGTCCACTCTGCCGCTCTCCTCCCTGTATGGCGACGCAGGGATGCAGAGAGACCCTTCAGCATCTCCATCACCCATTACGAGTATGTCTGCCGTCACAAATATTCCTACCGTCATCGGGACCTCATGGTTCGGAGGCACAACGTAGTCTCTGTTCGTTTGAGGCTTGGCTACCGGCCACTGTGGCTGTTTGCTGGGATGCAGATTGAGCCTCTCTTCACTGATTGACGCTTGTGTCGAGCGCCTCGTGCTAACACTACAGAACAATATTGCCTTGCCTGCCCCACTGTCTGACACTTGCTGCCCCAGGGCCTGCCACTTGATGTGGTTTGTCGACACCTGCTGAACCACCAGGTTTTAGAGAAACTTTTAGTACGCCACCCTCGTTTTGGTGGATTTAAGTAGATCATAATGTAAGTATTTGTCTGTATTCTCTTGCTTCATTCTGTTATGTTTTCGTGATATGTGTGTATGTGTGTTTGTAGTCATTGGATATACATGGGTCCCGCCTACCCTTATGTTTTGTTGTTTGTCTGTTGATTGATGCCACGGTGCAATGAATAAACAAAAACATAAAAAAAACTGCCAGCTCACAGCACACCGTCCAATCAAATCCAGTACCCACCAGTTCCCCCTCCCCCCCACATTAAACAAGCTGTAAGTTGTTTGGAAGATTTTCTGACCACAATCAATGAAGCCTCACCTCACCCACTGTCATATTTGAGTGTTTGATGGTATGAGAGCAGGTATCTGAATAACAGTCAGATACTGATGCAACTTAAAGAATCGCAATAGGCCACGCCCCCTTTTTATAGCGCCGATGATCAAATACAAGTTATCACATTGCAGTCTCATACAACACCATGTTATTTTCGTAGCATGAAATAACACTCTCATACCCTCATTAGGTGAGAGATGATAGGTGAGAAAAGTGAGGAAATTTTCGGCAAGTTTCTGTCTTCCAAGCATTCAGTAAGATATATGAGAAAGCTGTATCACATCGTTTAATAGGTCAACTGAGACAGCTTTAATTCAAATCTCGCATATTCATAAGTATCTTGATAAAAAAAAATTTAAGTTGCAGTTGTATATTTTTTTTATCTGTCCAGGGATTTAATGTTGGAATTAGGGGAGTCCCACTACAATTAATTGTAGGACTGCTAATTAATAGTAAGGACTGCAGACAGTTGGCTCATGTCTTGCTGCTGACGTCTTTGATTGGTCCAGCCAGCACATCCAGTAAGGGCGTCTATGATTTGATACAAGTATTTATTCATTATAAATATAAGGTCTACTATGTTTGATGTAGTGATATGGTGGTGTAGTGGGTTAGAGTGCATAGTGGAATGCTGTGCTTGGTGGGTTCGAAGCTCTGAAAGGCACAAATTTCCTGGCATTGTGATTGCACTTGACATTAAATTAAGTTAGGCTAGGCTAGGTGAGGTTAGTCGTAGTTAGGTTTAGGTTTGGCTTAGTTAGGTTAGGTTATGGTAGGTTTGGGTGGAGAGAGGGGGAAGGAAGCGTCTGCAGAGAGTTGGCTCATGTTTGCTGATGACATTTCTGATTGGTCCAGCCAGTACATCCAGTAAGCGCATCTATGATTGATTCATTGTATCTCCCTTCCCCCTTTTTCCAATTTAACCTAATTAAACCTAGCCTAACTAAGCCAAACCTAACCTAACCTAGACTAATTTAACCAGACCGGGCCGAACGTCAGGTGTAATTACTATACCAGGAATTTTCAATTAAAAATATATATGTGCCTTTGGGAGCTTCGAACCCACCAATCACAGCATTCCACACAGGCACTTTAACCCTTAAATGAAAATTCTCGTCACCAACAAGTGTGTAGAACCGTGGGTGACAAGAAATTTCGACAATGCAGTTTTAAAAATTGCACGCCCCATAACATGGCTGTCCCGGGAGGCAACACTGATTCTGGACGGAGTGGGTTTTATTCACCGTTTATGATCATCACGCCAGTGTGATTTCACCACCACTGATTCTGGGTTTGTAGGGAGTAGCCATAGTCCAGCTACCCACCTCCCGCCAGTGTTGAAATAGCAGTGAGGGTGGAAGGACGTAGTGTGAGTGATTTACAAGTTATTAGCCGTCAAATGTGTTGTTTACATAGTGACTGCGAGTGTAGGATAAAGGCAGAGCTGCCACGGTAGATAAGACTAAGTAGTTTACCACTACACCACCACATCACATCACTGCTGCATACATAGTAGACTTTATACTGATAATGAATGAATACTTGTATCCACTAAACACAGACGTGCTTACTGGATGTGCTGGCTTGACCAACCAGTAAAGTCATCGGCAAGCACGAGCCAACTCTCTGCAGACGCTTCCGAGGGGTAAGGGAGATATGATGAACCAATCATAGACATGCTTACTGCATGTCCTGGCATGACCAATCAGAGACATCAGCTGTATGGCAGGCCCTTCCCGACCGATGTACTGTCTGACTAGCAGTATTTGACTGGTTGTGGAGGATTGAAGAAAGCTGCAATTTCTATTATCAAAAGAAGACCCAGCAGGTCAGGGGTTGTGTCGAAAAAGCCTGTTGTTGTAGTTGTTGTTGTAGTTCCCCAGATTGTCGGCCGAGCAGTCCCGAGTCTAGTTGACCGTAGCCGCGCAGATGATCGGGTCCCCAAAGGGAGCCAGGGAGATAGTGAGATCTGTTTCTTCGATGGCAACAGACGAGTGGTCTGCTGGCTCATGGGCATGTACCTCCAAGACAACAAACACACCATCTGTAGTCTTTCTTGTTTTGCCACCCAATCGGGCGATCTCGTCGGCTACCCAGCAGGAATGAGAAATAGTAAGAGAGACAGATAAAACAGGCCAGGGTGTGGTAGAGGATGCCAGATTCCTCATTTCTGGATAGAACCAGCCCTCACCAGAGTGTGCTGGGTAGTTACATCAACACATCTTTCCCTCACTAGTGTGTGCTGGGTAGTTGAGAAGTGTGCTGGGTAGTTTACATCAACACATCTTCCCCCACCAGTGTGTGTTGGGTAGTTGAGAAGTGTGCTGGGTAGTTTACATCAACACATCATCCCCCACCAGTGTGTGTTGGGTAGTTGAGAAGTGTGCTGGGTAGTTTACATCAACACATCTTCCTCCAGCCATCGACACATCTTCCCCTAGCCTACAGGTTGCTATCCTTGCTCTTACAGCTGGGTATCTATTTACTGCTAGGTGAACAGGGACATAGGGGGGCGGGCTGAGAAAGTTGTCCAACAATTTCACTGACCCAGGAATTGAATCCGGGATCTCTCGCGTGCTGGGCGAGTGTGGTAACCGTTATACCATCAACACCCCCACTTTTCTATGTTGCTATCCACACCATTTTTAAGCGTTTTGGAGTGGTTCTCCGTATCCGTCTCACTTATGACAGTGATTGCAGATCCAATTGGTGTCATATAACTTTTAATGCAAATGCGGATGCCAAAGCAGCTTTTGAGGTAAAAGATTCTCTGTCTGTGGGGGATACTCACTGTACGGTTCAGATGATGCAGTCAACGAATGTAGTTGACAATGACAATGACTAATACCCTAACATCTTTGATGACTTTTTAGAGCATGTCCAAAAGGAGCGACACATGCACGAAAGAGGAATTCAATAACATATATAGGGTGCAACTCAATCTAAATGACTCTGTGTATGATAGCTTAGAAGAGTAACTTATCTATACCTGAATCAACCATCTGTGGGTGTTTTGCCATGTAGTGTAGTGGGTGGTGTATGAGTGTATTACAGTTCCTGCTACCATGTAGATTATGATCTAATTAAGATTAATCAATTTACCTCCAGTTAATTGATCAAACATAAAGCCAGGTAAGACTCCCAGCAGAGGCCAGTGAGGGGGTGCTGGCATTTCTTTAATGGACTTGATTGGCTGTGACTGCTGACTCTCTGCTGCCACTGCTGTGGTTGGTGCTGTATTTGAAGGTGAAGTGACCAGCGATCGGACCATTAATGCCTGTATCGAGCCTCTACTCTGGAAGCCCCTCGTCAAAATCAACTTCACAATCCCAGACATGATGCCAAACTGCTGGAGAGGAGAAAAGGGAGGAATGTTTGTAGTGTATAACTTTATACCTCAATAAGTCTATGGGAACAACAAGAAGTTACTGGCGTACTTGAGTAACACTTTATTTCTCCTTATGTCTTCTATTATAATATAGCAGAGTTGTATGTAAGATTGTATGACTACCATTTCAAAATCACCTGAGATACCCACTTCATCTCCACTACCACACCAGTATCTCTGCAACACCTTCACTACCCATTAAAATCACCACTACTCCCCACTTGACATATTCACTACAGTAAGTCGAGAATACCCTCAGATATCTTGGCTACAATAAGACATAGGAGCAGCCACGCCAAACATACTTATAGCACAGCATCTCTACCCACTTTACCATGATCCAGCTCATCCTCATTATGTATCCGCGCCCGTATCACGCCCGCGACACATGACACACCCATGGTGGTGGAATATGCCGTAGGAGTTGAAAGCAGTTCATACCAGTTTCACTAGACACAATATCCTTCAAATTTTGCTGACCTGACAGCGTCCTACTTGAAGCCACTGATTGCTAGATTCACTCTATAATTATTTATATGCTAATCTCTAAACTATAATCAATTCTATATTGTCATCTTGTATGTAGAGAAGGGGACAATATATATTTACTCACATTATTCTTGTATAAAATTGTATATAGCAGGTACATATTTCACATATAGACTCAACATTATCCACACCCTCGTTGCAATTTGTTACGTACGAGACATGTGGTACGTCAGGGAGGAACGACAGAAGAGAAGCCTGTTATAGCTCTGCCCTAGGTGAGAAATAATCTACTTCCTATTTTTGAGACACAAGCTGTCTGATATAACCTGTAATCTTGTAACCTGATATACCTCAGTAAATGGAGACAAGTCCAAGCGTTTACTCTAAACCTTGAGTAATTACATTAGTTTCCCGTGGACCAGACGAGAGTGGGTAGTTCAGTCAAAGGGTAGAATTTGACTGGCGCCAGCTCTCAGAGTCAAGGACGAGTGGGTGGTAAGTTTTACGCCAGCCCAACTGTAAGTGAAAGTTTCGGCAGGTATTTCCACAGGTACGCTGAAAGCTGAAGTGGACGACTCACGAGTACAACTATCCTCAACCATAATCATTCCAGCACGTATTCCGTACCAAAATTCTGGGCATTGGTGTAATGTGTAGGCATTGGCCTGTGGTATACGGTACTACCATGCTGCCAGCCGCTGGATGATTCCCTCCCTGACAAATGATCTTTGTTTCCCACATGTTGTTTCTTCTGATCTTTTCTATATGTTTTTACTTATAATTATGTTTCGTGTACGTTTTTGTTTCTTATAAAACCATCGGTGTTTTTGTACGTAAGTGGGAGACAGTTTTGTTTATATGGGTGGTATTACCACATTTAACACCACTGTTTTCTTGTTTTGTATTGTAGTTGCACTTGTACAGTCGTGGTCAATAATAATCATCCACATATGGGTATCTCAAACAAGTTACTGTCTAATGTTTTCACGTTCACATATGATGTTATTGTTTTAAGTAGTGTGTAGCTGCTTGTATTAAATTAAAAGATGGTACTTAACCTATTTATTGGAAGGTTTATCATCTAAGGAACAGAGGGAAGCTGTCAAACTCTTACGTGAGTTACCTCTATATGGATGATTATATTTGACCGCGACTGTACCCTCCGATATTGCCGGGCGGTGTCGTGGAATCCCAAGGAATGGTTTATGTACTATACAGCAGCCTCTCTATAGAACTACTTTGTTGGTTCGTAGTCGACTGCAGATTAGAACCAGTGGGTTGTACTTATGTGATGAGAAGACATTTTATTGTTTTCCGTTGTAATAGGGAATAGTAGTAGCCCCTACCCTGTCGACGCTGGCTTACCCCCCCCCCCCACCCGTTTGAGTATTGACCTTCAGTTGGATTGAGTGTGGGTTAGGGTGCTCACTGAGGCTTCGGTGGCAACCTCGTTTTCTGTTGCATTGGTGTATTTTCAGCTGTTCGCTCTAGCGATAATTACCATATTACCATACAGTCGTGGTCCATAATAATCATCCACATATGGGTATTTCAAAGAATTTGCTGTCTAATGTTTAAATTTTCACATATGAAGTTATTGTTTTAGGTACACTCGTGATACGTAATCCCTGACCAGAGACGAACGGCAGGCACCATACGAGTACACTCCCTGCATTCGAACTCAGCCTCTATAGGTGTACTGGGTGGGGAAATGAGCAATACCAGGCGATTCGAAGCTTTCTGCTCCTCACACTTGGGTCAAAAATTATGTATCACGAGTGTACCGTAGTGCATAGCTGCTTGACGTTGTAGTGGTGGAATACGCACCACTCCGTATTCCTATATATATATTCCATGTGCTGGTACGCTGCTCCCTGTTTCTTTGTGATCTCCCCGTCCCAGTAAACATTTGCAAACATAAATTTTTAATAAAGGGTTACTTTTCCACTCTATATATGTATGTACAGTCGGCGGCAAAAGCCCTGTCGCCTGACACAGTGCTTGTTGAAGAATAACATAAAGGCTAATCATAAAAAAAGAAAACATTTGTTATACTAAATTAAGATATCTAGGGGACAAATTCATTAATGTCTCAGGTTATTCATTTTACAAGCCTGTGAAGCTTATACTTCCATACTTCGTTCATGATAGGAGCTTTTTTTTTTTTTTTTATTAATTGTGCCGTAGCGTCAGTCATTTGGCAGACAACAATACACAAGGGTAGGCGGGACTCATGAGAATCCAATGACTACAACCAAACACGCACACACACACACACACACACACATCACGAAAACATAACAGAATGAAGCACAAGCATACAGACAAATATTTACATTATGACCTACTTAAATCCACCAAAACGAGGGTGGCTTACCAGAAGTTCCTCCAGAACCTGATGGTTCAGCTGGTGTCGACAAACCACATCAAGTGGCAGGCCCCGGGGCAGCAAGTGTCGGACAGTGGGGCAGGCCAGGCAATAGTGCTCTATAGTGTTAGCACAAGGCGCTCGACACAAGCGACACTCAGTGAAGGGAGGCTCACCCTGCATCCCAGCAACCTGCCACGGTGGCCAGTAGCCAAGCCTCAAACGAGCAGAGACTACATTGTGCCTCCGAACCATGAGGCCTCGACGACGGTAGGAATATTTATGATGGCAGACAGACTCGTAATGGGTGATGGAGATGCTCTCTGCATCCCTGAATCGCCGTACAGGGAGGAGAGCAGCGGAGCGAACTCTAGATAGGTAACATGTGAGGGAGAGAGGACGTCCAACACCACCAGGAAGCAGATGGCAGGCTTCCTTTGCGAGTCTGTCAGCTGTACCATTGTGACGTAAACCTACATAATATGGCACCCAGAAAAATTTGACAGTCAAGTTATAATGACGCAATAAGGTCAAAAACGATAAAATCTGTTGAATAACAGTAGAGTGTATGGGCTGAACAATAGAGAGGAAATAAAGGGCAGGTTTGGAGTCACAAAAAATGGCAGCATTCACTCCACGTTGACAAACAAGACTAACAGCATCCAGAATGGCATACAGTTCACACAATGTTGAGCTAGAGTGGTTACAGAGACGACAGCCAACCCAGCCCCCTGGAGGCAGAGTTGCCGGATCTACAGAAATATCTGTATTTCTACAGATATTTTGGGGTGTCTACAGAAAACAAGATTTTTGGCGAATTTTGTAGAAATCTACAGAAATTTTGGATTTTCTCAAGAAAAATCTACAGAAATTCGTTCAAATATTAAATAGATTCCCACTTCGTGATGCCACTATGAAAGATTTAGAGGCATTAGATCCAACAACTGTTAAAATAATAAGAGTTTACCATCACTGGCTCCACTATGACAGCATTTCGGCCATTTCCTTCCCTAGTGATAGTAGTGAATGACGAGACAGTCCAAACTATAGATACTGAGTGGAGGTTGTTACAGAACTAGGGACTGAAGCAGGTATAATTCAGGTAAAGTTCTGGGTTGCTGTGTGAGATGTAAAGTCAGGAGACAATGTACCTGTCTTCCCTAGTGTATCAAACTTTATGCTGAATATATTATGCTTGCCACATTCCAGTGAAACTGTAAAACGAATATTTTCTGCAGTCAACAGGATGAAAACCAAGTATAGGACTCGGTTATCTTCCTCTACAATTACTTGAATGCTCCACACTAAGAGATTTTTTACCCAACATGGCTCTTGCTTTAATGTCAAGCTGCCTACCAAATTAGTTTCTTTAATGGGTAAGGACATGTATCAAAGTCATGTAGAGGAATTTGAAGAGGAATTCTCCCAACATATGTTACTCATTTTCGACAACAAAACAAAAAAAATTTATTGAAAAATACCAAGTTTGCTGCCCCCTTAATTTTGTGTGTAAGAACACTTTGTTCATTATATATATTTTTTACTCATAGTTTCTTTCATGGTAATAAATTTTGTAATTATTCATCTTTGAACATAAATATGAAAATTAAGGATTTAATGCAACTAGGCTATACTGTTTCCATAGCGGCTCAAAGAAACTGCTAGGCTTTATGTATTATTAAACAAAAAAACGATGCATTCATTGTATAGCCTACATATATTTATATATACCTTCCCTTGTCGAAAGGGGATCTACAGAAATTTTCCTCAATCTCAAGAAATTTTACCCTAGAATCTACAGATATTTTGTCAAGGGCATCTGGCATCATTGCCTGGAGGTGACTCCATATCAGGTGAGAAAACGGCACAACCTGCTGTACCATCCACCTGCAATGAGCCATCAGTGTAGAGGCAGTATGGATCTGTGATGGAGGACGACACTATTTCTATGTGTTCCAAAGCCAACTGCCGCTATAGAGAAGGCAGTTCCGACTTGAAAGTAGGTGTGAAGCTCACATCAGGTGTTGGTAGCATCCATGTAGGGGGCCATGGGGGGACGTCTGCCACCATTATATCTATATTAAGACTACAGAGCATAGAGGAAACATACATTATAAGAGTACGTCCAGCAGGCAGTATGGGAGGGACAGGGGAGTTTGGTCTAAGAGAAGTCCTGAATAACTGAGAGTAATGGGTTAAAATATGTGGGAAATGGAGGCACTTGACAGTGAAGCAAGTAACATTACAATAAATTCTCTCGATTAATGGGGGAAGACGCAACTCACGCTGCATGTTCACTATCCTGGTCGGCATTGGACAGCCGAGAATTATTCTCATTGCTTTATTCTGAAAATTTTCTAAAGTTTCCAGAGTAGCTCTAGGAAGCTGAATCAAAGCAGGGGAGAGGTAATCAACAATTGAACGGAAAAAAGCAATATAGATGGTTCTGGCTACTGGGATGGAGATGTCTGAGGAGTTGCTAGAGAGCTATTCAAGTGGTGTAAGTCGGCGTTGGAGACGACCCACTAAGTCCTGGACAATGGGATGGTCTTGAGGTCTGGCAGGGAGAATCAGCCAAATATTAACTGGCGCACCCAGGTAGCGGTACTACCACTGAAAAACACACGGGAAGTCTTGTTACTCAGGTAGCCCCGAATTTACTTTAGTAGATTACCCTTTATCCCAAAGTCAACCAGTTGATCCAAAATGAAGTCTCTATTAGCAACATCGAAGGCACTTCTAAGGTCAATGAAGGCTACCACACTCTCTCTGGAAAGGCGAGAGTACAAGTCGACCAGGCAGTGGTGTGTGCTCCACTGGGGAAGGAAACCAAACAGCCATGGAGAAAGGCGATCCTGCAGTCTGTACATGAGACGATTGAGTAAAATTCTCTCCATAACCTTACAAAAATAGGAAGTAAGGGAAATAGGCGTGAACTTCGCAGTGCCGGGCTTAGGGATAGGTATTATTGTGCTGCTGGTCCAGGCTCATGGTACACGACGGTCACGAAGACATAGATTGTACAGTCGAAGTAGAGGGTTCCCTGGAACTTGTTGAAGTAGGTGCAGCACAGCATAAGTAATACCATCATTACCAGGGGAAGAACCTCTACCCCGAGAGAGAGCACGGCACAACTCCTCCTCAGTTATCTCCTCTGCATCATCGTCATCATCTTGTAACAGAGCAGACATTAGACGTAGCCAATGGACAGCAGCACGGGAAGCGAGTGCATCTTGTATGTAGATGGGTAGACTGGCTGGGGTAGATAGTTCTGACAAGGCATCGACAAGTTGTTGGCCATAGTCAGAGGGAGTGTGATGATGAGCAGTGGCCGGTGTCTTTTTAACAACCCGATGGATGAGGTGCCACATAGGATCAGTGGAGGTACGGAGAAGGCGATGTGGCAAGGAGCTATGTATGTAAGTCAGGAGACCATTCCTTACCAGATGAACATATGGCACATAACCTGAGAGAGGAGGAGCTTGCCCAGCAGCGAGCGGCCGTCCTGGAAATGCTTCCTGGAGAAAAATAACACTGGGATGATGACGAAAAACATAGGCCTTGAGTTGAGTGAGCTTAGAATAACTGGTGATACCACATACATTCCAGGAGATGACATCCAGCCGGCAATCACTAGCGAACTCTGTATTTGGAGGTAGAAGTCCGGTGAGTGGGGGCAGATGAGCGACCTGGAGAAGAAGATGGACCAGGAGAAGGGACTGACTCGAAAAGCTTTTCAAGGCGAGATGCAACAGTATCCATCTTTTCGGTAAGGGTAGTGACAGTTGAGATGATGGCCTGCTGAGCCTCGACCAAGGTGGAGAGCTTGGAGTCATTAGCAGCCTGAGCGGCAACCAGCCCATCAATCCTGGTTTTCAAGAGCCGTACATCGTGCCATGAGGGTAGTAATAGACTTGCGGAGGGCCAGGTCCGGAGGCGAGGCAGGGCTGGTAGGAGGAGCAGACTGGGAAGGTGGTGGTGGCGGTGGTGGAGGCGGAGCAATAGTAGAGACACGAGTCTGGACCTGACGTCGAGTACATCCATGCCACACATTAACCCCTGGCTGAAGGCATCGTGGACACTTCCATCGAGACGTATCCTCAGGAGGTGAAAGCTCAGAGGTGGAGGCAGCAGGATGTGATGGTTCACCCCTGACAGGACACGTCTTGGAATCATGGTCGGCAGCACACCATGCACACTTTGGCCTGGCAGAACAGTACCGGGAGATATACCCAACTCCCCAGCACCTGTAGCACCAAGGCTGGTCATTATGAAGTTTCCTCACCTCGCACGGTGGAAGACAGGGGAGGAAATCAAAGTAAATCTCATTTGGAGGTGGAATCGGGATGACTCCAGACAAGAACAATACGACTAATGGGGGAACCATCTTGGAAAAAACGACGGGCAAAGTACACACCAGGGTATCCCTTGGCAAGTTTTGGGTCAACATCAATAGGAAAACGGGTGAGGATGTAGCTGGGGAACTTACGAGGCCTGTCAGGCGAGTCTTCAAAAATGAGAGGCAGAGATAAAAATTCACCAGCCTTGACTCTATCAATGATGTCCTGACTCTTCCTAGATGTGTAGACAAACCGGGAGGTGACAGCAGCCATCTTCAATTCAGCCAGTTCACGCTGCAGCTGGAAGGCCCTGTTGACATCAGATAACCAACGCAACTTTGTGTCCGTAGATGGGTTCCCAGAGAAGGAGAGCTTGACATAGGCATTTCTTGGGGAGAAAGCAGGAAGGTTGGACGAGGGCAAGGAGTTGGTATACAAAGAAGAAACACCAGGGTGAGGCAGAGAAGGTACGTCATGCACAGCTGAAGCACCCTTGGCAGTCTTGGCAGCTGGAGGCAAACAGTCCACACCATCGGAATCCTGCAAGGAGTCGGACGAGGCATCAATGGGTCGCTTGGTAGAGGTTGAGGAGGTGGACTGCTGCAACCTGAGCTGTGGAGTGACCGAGGAGAGGGGAAGAGGGTTGCGAGAAGGCAGCTTAGGCCAGTGATCCTCGATAGGAGACTCATCCTCTTCCGACATGGCCAAGTCAGCCTCCAGGCAGGAAGCCACATCCGAATCCGAGCTCTCCATCTGGCCATGCAAGGCCTAGATGGGAAGCAAACAACAACACGAACAGCTGAACACTCAATCAGCCAAGGACAGACACACAGATAGTCACAACAATACAATACACAGAACCACAACAGACAAACAACACCAGCAACACCACAAAAACAACAACACACAAACAAGAATGCACAACAGTAACACCCCAACAATAGCGTAAAAACAACACAAACAAGATTTCAGGCAGAGCGCCAGGAGGAACATCTACACTCCAGTAGTGTTGGAGCGAGACTGGAGAAGAAGGTGAGGCGACAGGACTTCTGCCGCCGACTGTACATAAAGACGATATAGTACATACGTCTTTGCAGCTTGAAGGCCAGAGACTGACTGTATTTCCAAATAGCCTTTTTGCCTTCTTCAGCTCTAACGGAAAATTTCCGTTCAAGCTGTACAGCCATTGCTGATAGGAGTGGACCAGGGTTCATGGAGTGTTGGAGAGCAACTGAACAGAGTTCGAAAAAGTGAGTCTTCTAAACCTCTCTCAACATTGAGAATGGTTTGAAAAATTCACTGTTCGAACTCTGTCTAGTTGCTCTCCAACACTCCTTGGACCCTGGTCCAGCACTATCAGCCATGGCTGTACATTTGGCGTGCGTTTTTAGCACCTCGAATGGAAAAAATCTGTTCGAGCTCTTCTTTATGGTTTTAACCGATAAATAGAATATCTGACATATTAATGTAATTTTTACGTCAAGTTACATCATGTTACGTCATAATAACCTTTGCCGGTGGTACTGATTCAGAATATAATATTTTGGGAGTGAAACCGTTTTTTTTTAGCGGATTTATAGTAGATGTTATTTTTACGTCTAGTTACGTCATGTTACGTCATACCAAAACCTGCGCCTGTTGATGGTGATTCAAATATATATGGGTTTGGGATGTAGGTGTAACCGTTTTCGAGTTATAAGAGGACAAAAGAGATGGATTGCCATTTATCGTATAGATATTAATTTATAACATTGTATATTATAATACATGTATTATTTTCAGTGTTAGCATAATTATTGATATTGTCAGTGTCAATGGGTCAATTTAGTGTCGTGGTTTACATCATGGTTTAATGTCTCAATATTAATAGTTCAGGTACAGTGTTGTAGTGTCACAAGAGGGTTCAGAGGAGCTGTTCAGGCTCTCGTTGGGAAAATGCGAGGTGACCACAAGCCACGTGGCTTCGGTGGAGGAAGAGACAGACCAGCACTGGCAGAGGGAGGTAGTCACCTCCTCAAGAATCATCAAGATCTCTCTGTGTTCCCGATTCTACCCTTACTCAACGTATGTAACTTGTATCAGGCTGTGATGCCTCTCCCACCAACCCAGCAGGGTACAGAAACACCTGCGGACGTACCCATCCTCAAAAAAACCCTCTCTGTGTATCTCAGTGTAGCTCAGTGTATTTTAGGTAATAATTCGGGTAAAGTTGTATTCATTATGTGTTTGTCTGGGAGGGGTTGAATAAGTAATGGTTAAATGGTTATTGTTTGTTAAAGTTTCATTATATATATATTTCATATATAGTAAATTCACATTTATTATTCAACTTAACATATGCTTATCCTTTTAAGCATGAACAATCATCTCCAGGTTCATTTCCATATGAACTCTTTTAAAAGTCATGGTTGAAGGTAGAAATTCACTATTGGTTCATGTATACACCTACCAATTCAGTATAAAACCTGACACTGCTCATCCAGTGCACTGTTGGATATTATTTAACCCCTTAGGACTGATCAACCGACATGTCGGTGATAAAAAAATTAATGGTTCGCTCCGAATAACCGACATGTCGACGTACCTATAAAAAACTGTAGCGAGTAGCTAGCGAGCTGGCGTTGGTAACGATGGAAAGCTAACGTCCTTGAGAAAAGGTTTGACTGTGGTAGTGGTGTCTGGCAACTACGTATGCTGGTGGGTGGAGCCTAGACCTACCCCCACCAACAAGGACCCCATCTCACCACTACAGTCCCCTTCCCTCCGCTAGGTAGCCCTCCCTTACTGATACACACGCACTCCCTCCCTCCTCCTCTTCTGTCCAGACACAGAGGAAAATTTGTGGATGATATGTTGCCCCGTACGCGCCCGCACGCGCGTATATACGCAAATGTATCCCCTAATATGCATGGGAATATGTTTATGATGTAGTTTATTTTGACTTTACAGTATTTTAGAGTTACATTGAATATTTTAGGCGTTTACATGCAGTATATTACACATAAATACATACACATACAACCTTGTACACACCGTGTACAGTGCGTAGTATTGTGTATATACGCACACTGTACTCAAGTGGGACGTGTTTTCAGGTCTTGTGTGTGCTATCAGTGTCACACCTGATATTAGGCGTTTACATGCAGTATATTACACATAAATACGTACAACACAACCTTGTACACACCGTGTACAGTGCATAGTACGGTGTATATACGCACACTGTACTCAAGTGGGACGTGTTTTCAGGTCTTGTGTGTGCTATCAGTGTCACACCTGATATTAGGCGTTTACATGCAGTATATTACACATAAATACATACACACACAACCTTGTACACACCGTGTACAGTGCGTAGTACTGTGTATACGCACACTGTACTCAAGTGGGACGTGTTTTTCTGTCTTGTGTGTGCTATCAGTGTCACACCTGATACAGGGCAGCTGGCTGCCTGTGCGAGCAGTTTATCTGAGAAGCTGATAAACTGGGTCGCTGCCTTCATGGAGACGCAAGCCAAAATATACATAGGCCTACACGAATGTATACATGCAGTCGTGTATACACAAGGAGTAATAGTAATGTCGCGTTTTCAAGAAAGAATATTGGCTATGTTTTCCAGACTATTTCTAGCCTATTTACACACACGTAGAAGCATAAATGTAGCTGCGTGTGTTGTATGTTGTATTGTTGGCTTTTCACACCTGATATCCAGGGTGGCTGGCTGCCCGCAACAAAGGGGTCTGTGGTGCTAATCTCTGAAGAGATAATGGGTCACTTTCTTCCCAAAATTTTGGGTATGACAGTGACAGTGGGCATCATTCCATTCCGAGCTTTCAAGCAGAGAGGTCATACTGTTCTTAGTGAAGTTAGTGTTGCGAACACGGAGAAAGACTTAGAGTTACCGAGTACCTCTACAGGTCGGCGCGACATTAGAGGGCCACCTACGGTGCCAAGTGTTACACCTGGGCGTCCTGTTCGCCGTCGCCTGGACACGTCGGGTGACATTCGTGCTTGTCTGGACGATCTTGACGCGTACGTGAGCAGTTTATGGTGAGCAGGGAGTGGGCCTCATCCAGTGAGGAGGACGTGGATGACCCACTTCTGCTCGAGGAGGAGGAGGAGGAGGAGGAGGAGGAAGTGGTGGTACCAACACCGCCACCTGGTAAGGGAAAGGGGAAAGGAAAGGGGAAAGGAAGGAGTGCGCCCAAGCCTGTCGCACCCACGTCTGTCGCACCCGCCCCTGTTGACCTGGACGACGAGGATGAGGAAGTGGAGTTGGTTGCACCAACTCCACCTGCTAGAAAAAGGAGGAGGGGAGGGCGTGCGCCACCTGTCCCCACCCCTGTTGCAGCTAGCACACCCATCAGGGGGCACAGACCTGCTCCTCCACCCGCGTCCGAACCTGACCCTCATAATTTTAGTGGGAGGACGTTACGGAAGACAACCCATACACGCCCACCACATTTCCCTTTGATGGGCGTAGTGCAGGACTGTCTGGTGCAGTGGGGGACCTACCTGCTACTGCCACATACATTGACTATTTTATGTGTTTTTTTGATGTGGCTCTGATGACCCTCATTGCCGACCAAACCAATCAATTTTATCAGTTATGTGGTCCCCGTGATTCGTATCCTCCTCGTTCCCCTGCAAGAGTGTGGACTGACACGACAGTGGAAGAAATGTTTGTGTTCTTGGCACTGACTCTAATGATGCCTCTAGCCAAAATGCATGCCATCAGTGACTATTGGCGGAATGACCCGATCATTCAACTACCTGTGTTTGGGAAATACATGGCTCGCGACAGATATCAGTGTCTCCTACGGTTTCTACACTTTTGTGACAATAATAACATTGATAGAAATGACCCCATGTTCAAAATCAAGTTGGTGTTTGATGACCTTATGATAAAGTTTAGAAACTTTATGAAACCCCAACAAAAGTTAGTGATCGACGAAAGTCTGGTGCTGTTTCGTGGACGTGTGGCATTCCGCCAATATATCAAAACGAAGAGGCATCGTTTTGGCTTGAAAATCTTTGTGTTGTGCGACTGTGAAAGTGGCTGCATGCTGGACATGATGCTGTATGCGGAGGCGCGTACAGCAATACCAGAAAATGATCCGCTGGGTGTTTCGGGGGCAGTTGTGAAGGAGTTGCTGTCAACGTACCTTGGCGCTGGGCACATTCTGTATGTAGACAATTGGTACACTAGCCCTTTGTTGCTACAATATTTTTACGAGCAAGGTACTGGTGATTGTGGGACTGTCAGGGAAAATAGAAAATATATGCCTAAGTTTGGTGCAGTGCCGAAGGGACAGTGCGAAAGACGGAAATGTAAGAACATCTTAGCCTGCAAGTGGACTGATAAGCGCAGCGTAAATACTCTCACAACTGTGCACAAAGGCAATATGAGTGACAGCGGCAAGCGAGATAGAGATGGTACACCCATCAACAAGCCCGACATCATTTTAGACTATAATCTGAACATGCGGCTCGTTGATAAAAGTGACATGATGATTGGTAGTATTGAGTGTGTCCGCAAAACAGTGAAATGGTACAAGAAATTGTTCTTCCATCTCGTTGACGTTTGCTCATTGAATGCATACATATATTACAAGAAAGTAACACGAAAGAACGTCCCATTCAGAGTTTTTATACACGACCTTGGGTATCAACTTATGCAAAAGTTTGGTAGAGTGACATCGTTGCAAAGGGGCAGAGCTGTGTCACAACCACACCTACCTGACCGTCTCAGTTGCCAAAACTATATTTCGCGTCACTTCATGGAACTGATTCCCTGTGATCCAAGACCCAACCGCAGGAATGTGCAGCGTATCTGTGTGGTATGCGCCCACACAAAGCACCGCCAAAGAGTACGCAAGCGTACATCATATCAGTGCCACGAATGCAAGGTAGCACTCTGCCATCCTTGCTTCGTGGATTACCACACCATCAGTGACTACAGAAACAGTAACATTGTGTACAGTGTAAATAGCAGTGTAGAAAATAAGTGTTGAAAATAAGTGCCAGAAACAATAGAAAAAAGCCCCTCGAAACACCCAGTGCGTATACGCAATATCTCTCACACCGTAACACTGCATGATGTCAACAATTGGAAACAATTACTTCGCCATTGGCAATGTAAGTAAACTGTTATTTTTTTATTGTTTCTTATTATTTCATTCACTTCAATTGATTTATTGTAATTTACATGGTGTTTTCTTATGTTTCTCGTATCTCTCTGCTGTCTATTATACTCCAGGAGAGTCTAGACAGACAAAATTACAAAAATACACCAGTAAGCATCATTTTACTTACAATGACATGTTTTGCTGCCATTCAACCCCACATTAGCATGCTATTCACCACTAACTCCTTGCTCTCTTCTCCCGCAACCTCACAAGTGTTGTGGCATCCCAACTAGCGGAGTCAGGAGTCACCTCCCTCATGTACCTATATGACTGGCTGGTGTTCTGGGACA
This sequence comes from Petrolisthes cinctipes, assembly GCA_033782935.1. Classification (NCBI taxonomy): domain Eukaryota; kingdom Metazoa; phylum Arthropoda; class Malacostraca; order Decapoda; family Porcellanidae; genus Petrolisthes; species Petrolisthes cinctipes. The sequence goes on from JAWQEG010004957.1 coordinate 130,814, forward strand.
GCAGTCACCATCCAAAATACGATGCAGGTGTTAAAGAGAACGTTCCCAGCTCAAGTTTCACCCCCACACAGAAACTAGCTTGGGCATAGAGGAGGTTAAGAACACCTCCTTGTTCCTCGCCTCAACAATCCCTGTGGGCTCTCCACCAGATTTGCAGGACTCACTTCTCCAGTATGCTCTCTCACAAGCAGTGGGAGTGATTGCAAGGGAACCTCAAATTTTTGCTCCCGTTCTGCCTCTGGTGCAGCGATGACACTTCCATGGAGGGCAACCTTACCATCGTCACCAAACCCAGGGACCTACAGAGGCCTGTCCTGCACACCCTCCGCCACCATCTCCACACAGGAGCACTGTGCCAACAAATGGCTTGAGTAGGCTACACCTAACACCATCCCTACCCGTGGCCATGAACGAGTCCGACATCGGTTGCTGGTACCAGTAAAACCTGCGGAGGAGGGTTGGAGAACCTGCCCTCCTTTAAAGGTCTTTACACTTCCATCGTCGGGATCTTTAAAGTGGAGGGGCATAGTTCAGTGCACATGATTATACTACCTAGGACCCACGGACACCTAGGATTATCTCGTCCATACTCAGCCTGACTCTCACACCAGGTTAATAAATCACAGTGCCTATGTTTTCTTATGGGAGTAAAATTTATCATATACTATATGACTTCCATGGAGTCGGAGCTGTCCTAGCCACCAATAAAGTTTCATGGAAGGAAGTCTGACATGCCTACTATCTATGATATTTGGTTTAATAAATATTGTCAAAGTCACCTATGCCTTTGCTAAGTCACCTGTCACTTTGATACCAGCCTAAACTGATTGCTCCAAAGGCAACCCTACTTCCTCTTCTCATGCATAGCTAATGGTGCTAATGCCACTCCTTGTCCAATAATATAATAGTTGTAGTGGTTGCATGGCCTTCTGTCTTCTTCCTTGTGATTACCAGTTCTTTCTGTCCTTGCTCAGTTTTCCTTTTATATATATTTTATATCTGCGTTTTAACAGAAATCGGAATATTAAGGAAAATACTCCAAAATCTATTATCAGTAATGTAGTTTTTTTTTTAATCTAATGTAACTTACAGATAAGATATACTTCATATCAGTAGTGATACTGTGTTAATGCTATTGTTCCATACAGCAGTAAACAGGTTATAACCCCCAAAAGATCGTTAACAGCATTTGTAGATTTCATTAACTACCAACGCTATCAACAGACAATATATATATTATTATTAAATGTATCAGTATATAAGTTGTCTCTCGGCAACCATTCTTCTACATTCTGTATTTCCCCTGAAGATGTGAATACACGAAAGCGCTTGGGACTCCTTGTTTATTTTTCCTTCCTTGTGTGTGTGTATATATATATATATATATATATATATATATATATATATATATATATATATATATATATATATATATATATATATATATATATATATATATATATATATATATATATATATTACAGTAAAATCTTCAAAACAGTACATTTGTAAATTTCCTTGAATTTTCAGTAAATTTACAAAGTGATTGTTTCAATCAGTAAATTTACAAAATTACTAAGATTTGTAGGAAATTTACAAATTTACTGATCGTTATCGATGAATCACTATTGGGGTGAAAGCTGGTGTGCTAAAAGGGGGCTTTTCCCGAAATCAGTTTGATTTATGCCCTCAAAGACTGTTGAACAATGAGGATATCTGTCTTGACAAAGTAATTTCTTTGCATTCCGCCGTCATAGCAGAATCAGCATCAGGTGGGCAAGGTTTCACAAAATGTAACTGTGTGCGTGGGGCAAAGAGATGCGGAACAAATAAATGTTCTTGTTTCAGAAACTACCTCAAGTGTAACTCCAAATGTCACTCCAGTCTGACATGTCCAAATAAGTAGCCCAGTATGTTGACACTACCATAGTGCAAGCCACCCCCCCCCCCACACGCACCCTTTATGTTCTTTTTAATCCTGTTTTATGAATAAATTAGATCATTATGTTCTTTTTAATCCTGTTTTGTGAATAAATTGGATCATTTGACTTTAGATGATGTCGTTTGTGTAAAAAATCATAATAAAAAATCATAATCGATGAATCAGTAATTTTTTTAAATTACTGGCTCCTGAAATTAGTATATTTGTAAATTTCCTACAAATTTTAGTAATTTTGTAAATTTACTGATTGAAACAGTCACTTTGTAAATTTTCTGGATTAAAATGAAATTATATTTACATGATAATACCGTGGAAAGTATAGCCTAAACTTTAACACCTTCATGACCCTCTGTATTGTCATCATATCTTTAATTTCTTCACTTACATCAGTCATTTATTTAGATAGTATAGTGGTCAGCAATTAAGGGAAGCACCTCTTATTAGTAAACTGCCTCTACTAAATCCTCTACTTTATATTACAAAACAGATACCCTATTAATAACATAGAGGTGATTTGTTTCTTGTCATAGTTTGGAAGAATCATCAGCCCTCTAATTTTCCCAAAAGAGGTGCTCCCCTTTAGTAAGGACAATTGCATACAAAAATATACACATACATAAAAATATATACTTGTGTGTAAATGTATCGTTACCTTATTTAAAGCGAGCAATAACCAATATACTGATTTAAAATAAGAATTAATACAAGAACTATAAGGGAAAAAACTCAACAAAAGGTTTATTTTTAACATCCCGTCCTTCTGACATAACATGAGCTCCAACCAGAATTTATGTACAGCCACAGTCAAATAACCACCGACACTTTCCTTCCTTTGTGCAAATAAATCAGTATCATATCAAAATATAATCATACAACCCCTTATGTCATTTCAAATCCCTCATTTATTATTATTAGGTGCTGCAAAATCATACACGTCTTGTTCTTTATTACCAACATATTTACTACTATGGAAGGAAAGTGTCGGTGGATATTTGATTGTGGCTGTACACTCGAGCTCGTGAATTCGCGACCACGTCCCCAAATGTTTATCTCATCTGAGCTGGTAACACTGTGTGGGGAAGGTGTCATTGTTGGTGAAAGATTGTATCTTGTCGCTCTACTATGTTCCACCTACTCTGATTCCTCTCCAAATAAATGTTACCAGCTCAAATGACATAAACATCTAAGTACAGCCACAATCAAATAACCACCGACACTTTCCTTCCATCGTGCAAATAAATCAGTATCATAATCAAAATATAATCATGCAACACCTTATGTTTACTCAACCTCCTCAATTATTATTATGAGGTGCAGCAAAATCATACACATGTTGTTCTTTATTACCAAGATAATTACTAAGATAGAAGGTAGGAAAGTGTTGGTAGTTATTTGATTGTGGCTGTACGTGGTCGCGAATTTACGAATTCGGGTGTACGTCTGTAAGCTTCAGTGACCGTGCATCAATACTGTGATACTCTGAACCTCAAGCATCAGTCACAGGTTTAACAAGGCTGATGAGTGTTCTGTGAATTTGTGTGCGCTGCTGTATTGGTGTCGGTGCAGTGGTTGGTGGGGTTTCATGGCTCTCGTGGCGTCTGGCCTGGGGGAGGGGGGGGGCAGGGGGAGAGGCAGGTGTTTCCCGCCTTGGGGTGGTCCGGGTGTGCTGGGGGCTTGGGGGTCGGGGCTGTGTTGTAGTAGTTTTGTAAATAGTAGTTTTTATTAATGTTTGTATTTTTGATATTGTTTGTGTTTTGATACTTAATTGAGATGTTTTCACTCAGGACTTGACTACTAATAAAAAATGTATTTCAATTGGGTCTGCTAATGAGATGTATAGAATAAACAGTTGCACTTGAACTTGAACACACACACACACACACACACACACACACACGCACTCAATCATCCTCACCCAACTCTAGCTAAAGGCCCCCATACACGCACAGTTTTAACTGACCGTCCGACTGAACTGACCGACTGCAGTCCACAGTGTGTGCCCACCTTCCCTCCTAACTGCTAACCTCAGTTAACACCCAGCCAGCACCATGACAACATCTCTTCCTCCCTAACACTAGGACATTTTCTCAGCCTACCTGAGGAGCTCATATGTATGAAAAAAAAAAAAAAAAAAAAAAACGAGAGATTCATCTTTTTCCTTTAGTTTACTAACAGCACATCATAGGCAGCTCCTTTCTTGTTTCTGTCTGAGCAATCACTGTTTTTTCCATATACATGGATATCCCGTGTAAATTATGTCGATATTATATCAATAAATTATATCAATATTATATTAATATTATATCAATAAATTATATTAATATCATATCAATAAATTATATCAATAATATTAATAAATTCCCCCGTAAACACTCTATCCTCTCGGCTCACAGACATTTCCTCAGAGACATCGCCGAGTGAGTGAATAAGCGAGTGAGGAAACGAGTGAATGAAGGAATAAGTGAGAAAGCGAAGAAATGAGTGAGTGAAATGAATGAGAAAACGAAGTAAATGAATGAAGGAATGAAAGAATAAGCAAGCAAGCGAGTGAGGAAACGAGCGAGTGAGTGAGTGAGTGAATGAGTAAGTAAAGGGCGTCCCAGTTGGCTACTATTAATGAGACTTGGCCTGAAGAAGCAATAACTCACATGGTTCCATACCAACACCACAACGGTTGGTGTGGAACTGACGTACTGACACAAGACTTTCAACATGTACAGTTGGACACATGAATGGGTGGTACAGCCCAAGTGAAAGATGGTCCATTTCTCCCAATATCAAGTTCCTTAGTGCCAAATAGGAGACATCAGGGGCAGAAGTCAATATTGAGGATGGTAATAAAAAGCAACTACCTCATAATTTACATAGGTTAGGTTAGGTTAGGTTAGGTTAGGTAGGTTAGGTTGGGTTGGGTTGGGTTAGGTTAGGTTGGTAAATAGGTGGGGCAGAAGTCAGTATTAAGGATGGTAATAAAAAGCAAGTACCTGATAATAGACACTGTTTACTCAAATGGGACAAGTATCTTTCACCTGGGCTGTACCACCCATTCATGCGTCCAACTGTACTTCAGTTCATCCGGTCGGCTTTCCGTCCAGACTGCCGTTCAAAATACCCCCATACACGCTCAAACTGGCCTGCAGTTAGCGGTTTAAATTGGTTTTTGTCAGTCGGACGGTGAGTTAAAACTGTGCGTGTATGGGGGGCTTATTCATTCGTCTCTCTCTCTCTCTCTCTCTCTCTCTCTCTCTCTCTCTCTCTCTCTCATTGTTCATCCGTCTATCTCTCTCTCACGTCTCTCTTTTCTCAATTATCCTTACCCAACTCTATCTAACACACATACACACACACACACTCAATCATCCTCAACCTAACATCCTCATTCAACTACAAACACACACACACACACACACACACTCAACCTAACATCCTCATTCAACTCTATCTAACACACACACACACACTCAATCATCCTCACCCAACTCTATCTAACACACACACACACACACACACACACACACTCAATCATCCTTTAACCTAACATCCTCATTCAACTCTATCTAACACACACACACACACACACACACATTCAATCATCCTCAATCTAACATCCTCATTCAACTCTTATCTAACACACACACACACACACACACTCAATCATCCTCAACCTAACATCCTTATTCAACTACACACACAAACACACACACATACACACACACACACACACACACACACTCAATCATCCTTTAACCTAACATCCTTATTCAACTACACACACACACACACACACACACACACACAGACTAAATCATCCTCACCCAACTCTATCTAACACACACACACACACACACAACCTAACATCCTTATTCAACTCTATCTAACACACACACACAAACACACACACACACACACACACACACTCAACCTAACATCCTCATTCAACTCTATCTAACACACACACTCAAATCATCCTTTAATTTAACCTAACATCCTCATTCAACTCTACACTGAGAGACACAGGAGTGTCAAAGTGACACCATTTGGGGAGTCAGACAACTATGTCCAAAATAGCACCCCAAAGGTGTAAAGGAAACACCTTTGGGGTGTCAAGCTTGGGTGTAGAGTATACCTCGTGGGTGTCTAGCAGACACCTCAAGGGTGTCAAGCAGGCACATCAAGGGTGTCAAGCAGGCACATCAAGGGTGTCTAGCAGACACCTCAAGGGTGTCAAGCAGGCACATCAAAGGTGTCAAGCAGGCACATCAAGGATGTCTAGCAGACACCTCAAGAGTTTCAAGATGACTGTCGGATCTTTAGTACACACCTTAAGGGTGTCAAGTTGACAGCTCTAGGGCATTTCGTACACACCTCTAGAGTGTCCAGCACACACCAACAGGGTGTTGAATACACACCTGGCTCCCTTCACATACGGCAGCTTAGCTTTGCTGAAGCAGTGACGTTAACATAATGCTGCATCGCTAAAGCACTGCTATGTGTTTCTAGTTAAAGAAAAGGTGATTAGTCATTATACATTATAGGACAAAGCTTTCCCCCAGCAAGTCCTTGTCCAACGCCATTTTCAAGAGTAACCTACGTTATGTGAAGGATGCCTTAATAATATAGAGCAAACTTATAAATGACACTTATCTAAAGCCTAATTAAGAGGTTAGAACAGATACTCAAAGTAAGCATGAGCATCTTTGTATTAAAGATAAGAAATACTGTACTGTACATGATAAATATATAAATTCCACATATAAATATTGCATTCAATAATAAATATTTCATAATGTACAAAAATTTCACATACATTCACTTAAAATAAATATTTCATAAATAGAAATGTTGTACACGAGGTAATACCGGTACATTATAAACTCCATAAAGTGAAATTCTATTGACTAGGTAATAAATATACAACTGAGTAATACATAATATGGTAGGTGATGAACTTTAATAGAAAAATGTTGAGTAGCTATCGGTAATGAAAAAAAATAACTATTTACATAAATGAAACAGACAAACATTGCTACTGGGCTCCTTACTGAGCAGCATAATGTAGGATTATACATTGTGTGTAATGCTAGATGAGGATCCCAGTTTCAGGTGTGTCTGTTTTCTGTGTCCACAACTATACATAGGATGGCTAGTTGAATCATCACTTACCCAATTATTTAGCCTAGCCTAAAGCAAGTATCACACGAGCATTTCAACTGTCGATCTTCATACAAAATATAAGACGCTAGAGGATGCTAGCTTCTACTTTGCCTATCATTGCCATTGGAGGATAGTGAAGGATTACTGATAACAGATAATTATGATAAAGAGGTGACAAATTTCACTTTTAATTATATGATGATACTGTCTGTGATAAAGGACAGTAGAAAAGCTAGCATGATAGACCCTTAACCTCACCTCATAACTCAAAATTGATACATTTGCATCACATAAGTAACATAATTGCACATATAATTACTGTATTCAAATAATCACAATAAGAATTGAGTCCTGTGCACTTGAAAAATAAAACAAAAGAGACTATAAGTTAAAGACACAGCAAGGAAGGATGTTACAGACATAAAATAGGAGCCAAACCCAGTTTATAGTAAGGAATGAATGTTGTTATAATGAAGGCAGACAGCAACCCAATAGGGTTCAAACCTGCACACTTTACTACTGGCATTTATTTCAATTAAACTGGAAGATCATCAAAATCCTGACAAATCCGCTTCCATTTCTTTCTTAAGTTATCAAATTGGTACAAAGTAATTATGAGTGTGCAACTTACTCATGAGCTGAGAAGGTAATTGTTAATAACTCCTGAAGAAGCTTGTGTGATAAAATAGTGAATATCAGTGAGAACCTTACCTAAACTAACCACATGTTTGATGCCTACCATGCAAATATTATTAATTCACCATCAATCTATTGATTTTTGCCAGCAGGTTAACTACTTTCACATCTTTTTTTGACTGATCCCAGTGACCAAGAATCACCTTTTGCAAAAATGTTAGGGTGCTCACCATGTTCTTTGGAAAAGCTAAGTTAAATACGAAGAAACTAGAAAGCAGGATCAAAAATGTTTTTACCAGACACTTTGATTCTGCTATGAGGATTCGTTCAGCATATACCTTATATTCTCCATCTAAGTAGGAATTTCCATACCATATAATACATGGGGCAGCACTTTCTACCACATCATTTTCCCCTCCCTTCCTGATAAAGGACTGTAGTTTTTCTTTCAATTTCCTGTGAAGAAGCAGCAAAGCAACACACTGCATAGCATCTGAAATTAATTAAGTAATGTCAAAAAATACCAATCTAAATAGCCTATCTGACTTTTCTTGAATGAGTACATGCATTCACATTGTGTGGGTGCTGCCTGAGTCCACATCTCTGTGCATAAGCTCAGGACTGAGGTTTTGAATGTATCCATTCACATGGCACAGGCACCACCATGATATGGGCAAATACCTGCACATACAGTATCTCTGTTAGCTCCCCTTTAACTTCACAAGCTTTAATCCTAGGTGTAATGTCTGGTAAAGGAGGGGTTGATGAAACCGCATGTGATATAAGAAAAAGTTGGTACAGTATGATCATTACCGGTACTTTCTTGTTTCACCTAAGCAATGATGGATACTTTGCTACCAATATGGGAATTAAGCACAACTGGATTGATTTGACTGTGTATTAAAAGTTTTTAAGTAAAAATATTGAAATTTAGGCCAAAACATATATACTAGATGATAAACCACACAATAATTTAACCCAAGCAAGATCACTGTGGAAACTTATCCTACAAAACTATAGCACAGAAGAATATTTGCTATAACTATTATGTACTAACAGCTCTAAGTTAGGGAACATTTCATCAGTACTGTACTGAACTTACATTTTCTTTCCTTCTCTGTTTTTGTAGAAGATGCTGCTTCTATCCTTAACTTCTGAATGCTTTCATGTTCTTCTTTCAAGGGAGGGAGTCTTGTGATTGCAGAGCTATACGTGTTTAATCCTAAACAAAATTTCTTCTCACTGTCTAGGTCCAGGACTCTGCTGAATTCTGCGATTATCTGTTAAACACAGAGCAAGTAAATACTTGCAACATTCCTAACATCTCCTTCAGTACACCACCTTTCCTTTTCATGCACTGCTCCACCAAGGCCTTCTAGGCTATAAGTTTTTCGAGCTAATAATTAAATGCTGATATAAACATTGCATTATAAAATTCTTTACAAAAATGAGATTCCTTAAATGACATTATACACCCTTTCATTAACTCAACTGTCTAATAACTTTATGCATATATTATAGTGATTTTGGAATTTCTGAGACAAGTAGCTGGTAACTAGCACAAAGAGTCAATATATCATGTCAAAATCAAGGGAAGGATTAAGGTTTGGTTAAGTGGATTAGATATATAGGAGCGCTCTTACATGAAATGAGAGGAAGACCACCATGACATATGCACTGTGTGCCTCATTATGATAAATTAAAGGAACATAAAGGAGCTAATGAAAATAGAGGATCAGATACCATATATACTGGTCTTAGAACATACCTCATTTTCAGTGAAAAGGATAGGGTACTCTGCTTGCATATCTTGCAACCGAGCACATCTCTTAACTACCAAGGAGCGTCTGTCACTTAACGTTGACAGCATAGAATCGGCAATAATGGAGGCATTACGATTCCATGGTAGTCTTTTCTGCTGTTCCTTAAGAAGTTGAATGTGCCGTTGAACCGAGGCGTCATCTTCAGTGGGAAGTCTTGCTGGTAGGAAGTTTGTGATGTTCCAGATATTAGCTGGCCCAGTATTTGAGGGAAGAGTTTCGCCTTGAGGTGTCTTGGTTCTTTTGGCATTTACTTCTGGTTGGTCATGGTCTCTTCTCCTTCTGTTGTTTTTAAATTTGTTTCGTAGTCTGTTCTTCCAGAGTCCCTGCAGTATATAAAAATGCAATGTAGCCACACTGTATTACTACCAGATTTGCTGGGATCTAACCTGCATATTGTCACTTCTTAGCAATTACCAATTACTTCTTACAAATTACAAAAATTAAGGATAATATATTTACCATAGCATCATCAGTGGGCAGGCCCTCCTGAAGGTATGGAAAAGTTTCCAGGAGGCTGGTCAGGACCAGCTGGTATTTGAAGGAATCCAAGTACCTGGAAAAAATGGGGCTGATTGGAGAAAAACTTATTTTGCAATTAAGAAATTTAGACTATCATTTTATCCTATGTAAGCAAAGAAGTACACAGGGTAAGACAATAGAAAGCTGTCTACAGGAGGAATGTGGCTGATTCTCTAGAGCACATGAAAGGTTAGCAGGGAAAAATGAATACAAAAAAAAGGAAGGGAATATGTACTGTATGTAATTTGAAAATAAATCTACTAACTATTGCATTTTGTGGGTCCAAATACTGTTACTGTGGTATGGTACTGTATATAGCCTATAGTCTTCCTTAGGTATTTTAGGAGTACTGTACAGCATTTCTTAATTACTACCAGTATTACTTTTCTAATACTTACATACAATAGCGGACACACTCTTCATAGATGCCATCTAAAACATAGCCTCTCTCCACTTGGTTCAGTGGCACCTTCTTATTCAGCTTGTCCCATACAGCTCTTCTGAACATTGACTCTTTTATAGGGAAAGGAACTGGCCACTGGTTTCTATGCTGAGATGAGTGTGAACTGGACTCTAAACAGACAGGGCTACTTGGTGGTTGAAGTTTAGGCATATCCGGAGTCATGCCAGACCTACAACAAAGGAAATAATATCCAAATAATATACTAATATTCATACTGTACCACATAGCATCATATGGTACATCATGAGCTCTAAATTGATTATCTGGCAACTATTATAAATGAATATAAAATATTTCTTGGACGCATAAAAGTATGATAAGTACTATACAGTGTATGGAATATAAAAATAAATGACCAAATATGAAGTTAATTTCAGCACAAAGTACTGCCTTAAATTTAGAATCTTAACTGAAAAATATTCAACTCAATCCTCAGAATAGGACTATGCCTGCATGTTGAGAACAATAGTTTTTAATATTTTGGTTTGCAAAATCAAATCCAAGTACAGTACCACTAATATATTTCATTCTGAACTAATTCTTTAATGATATCAATAATTTTGTATAGTTTAGGAAATACTGTACAGTTCTACTATAAAATATGGAATTGCAGGTAGTACTCTAACATGTAAAAGTTCTTAAAACTAGAACTAACCAATCATACTCACCAACTGAGTGTAGCACAGTTAATTTGTTCACTTTTCTCCCCTTCTTCATTCAATGAGAGCACTATTGTTGCTTGTAATTTTGCTTTGTCTGGCAGCTGTTCCAGGTTGTCAACATCAACCCAGTCATCCCAAGAACTATCAAAGTACTGAAGTGATAGTTCACCCTCATGGTTAATGTTAAACTCCTTAATAATAGCTGATGGTACTTGCTTCTTCTCTTCAACCTCAACAATCTATAGTGTAGGATGATTCCACAAGGCACGAGGAATCAGATTAATAAGAGCAGACAGTGGAGACTACACAGAACAAATAAAGACGCCGAGCGGAGAGATTGGAGTTTTCGTCAATCAATTGTTCGGCGAAAAGCTAAGTGTTGTTTTCCATTATCCAAAATATGTCTAAAATTAAACGTTATTAATTGCCATATTTCTAAATTGTCAATGAAAAGCAGGACGGTCACCTATATATGGCCACGAAGCAGA